>CAUYTI010026799.1:0-16113 GCA_963575145.1 Galago senegalensis
TCCGCCTCCCAAGTAGCTGGGACCACAGGCGCCCGCCACAACACCTGGCTATTTTTTGGTTGCAGCCGTCATTGTTGTTTGGTGGGTCCAGGCTGGGGATTCGAACCCGCCACCTTAGGTGTACGTGGCTGGCGCCTTAGCTGGTTGAGCTATAGGCGCTGAGCCTCTTTTTACTGTTTTTAAAAAAATTTATATTTGGCCAGATGGAGTGGCTCATGCCTGTAATCCTAGCACTCTGGGAGGCCGAAGTGGGTTGATAGCTTGAGCTCACAAGTTCAAGACCAGCCTGAGCAAAAAGTGAGACCCTGTCTCTACTAAAAATAGAAAAATTGAGGCAAGAGGATGGCTTGAGTCCAAGAGTTGGAGGTTTCTTTGAGGCCACAGTACTCTACCCAACAGACGCCACAGTACTCTACCCAACAGCTTGAAACTATCTCAAAAACAAAAAAAAAAAAGGTTCAGTGCCAGTGGCTCAAGTGGCTAAGGCACCAGCCACATATACCTAAGGTGGTGGGTTCGAATTCAGCCCGGCCTGCCAAACAACGATGATGGCTGCAACCAGAAAAAATAGCTGGGCATTGTGGCAGGCACCTGCGGTCCTAGCTACTTGGGAGGCTGAGGGAGGAGACTCACTTGATCTCAGGAGTTGGGGGTTGCTGTGAGCTGTGATGCCACAGCACTCTACCCAGGGAGATAGTTTGAGGCTCTGTCTCAAAAAAAAAAATGACATTTTATTTTTTGTTCTTAGCACTTTAAGGCTGTTTACTGATGTAATTAAGCATTCACAGAATATAGTAGGACTATCTTATAATTTTATTTGTGATTATGTAAGTAATACATGAATACTTTCTCAGTGTACAAAAACAAACTTAAGCACACAGAAAAAATTAATGACTCCCTTGATGACTTGCCAGAATGTAACCACTACTGGAAGTTTGAAATGTCTTTCCAGTCTTAAGTACTTTAAACAAGTATATGTAAGTGGAAGTATATGCACACATGATGTATATACTTTGGTGGGGCATATTTTGTCATAAATGGGATCATCATAATATGCTGATTGTTCTGCAACTTTTATTTCTCCTAACCCTCAGTCTTAAGACTCTATGACTATGAAGTCTATAGAGAGAAAGTTTGTTATGTAGGTTCTGTCTGGAGAGACACTATTGCTCTTTACTGGGGCCTTAAGATTCCAGCTCAGGTTCTGCTCCCTGTCCTACAGCCTACATCATTTACAAGAAAGATCAAACACAAAAGAAAAATGTGAGATTTCTTGTTAAAAATCATTAAGGATTTCCAGAAGCAACAGCACACCATTAAACCAAGCAAGGGCCCTTTCTAAGCATGGGGCCCTGAGTGACTACGCAGGTCACATGCCCATGAAGCTGGCCCTCCCAGTGAGCTCTACAGAGACTTGCTGACTGTTGGACTGGCCTAGATTCTTTTGAGTAATTGCATCCCCTTTTCTGACAATGGACTTTCCTATCTCTGCCTCCATGTTAGATCTTATCCCCTGATTCTGTACCCAGCTCATCCCAGCTGCATGCCCTGCTCTGAGGCCAGACTGCTGGGCATTCCAGCACTGGAGAACTATCAGAGTCCATGTCTGCCAGTCAGCATTGACATCCCTGTACTTCTCTCCAGAGAAGAAGGTAAGAGAGCATGGAACTACCTACAAAAAGACATAGATTTCAGTTTCAGCCCTGCCACTAAATTTATTGTGTCTTGAATTGGTGAATTGCTTTGTTTCTTTTTTTTTGAGACAGAGCCTCAAGCTATCCCCCTGGGTAGAGTGCCATGGTATCACGCTCACAGCAACCTCCAACTCCTGGGCTCAAGCAAGTCTCCTGCCTCAGCCTCCCAATAGCTGGGACTACAGGCGCCCGCCACAATGCCTGGCCATTTTTTTGGTTGCAGCCATCATTGTTATTTGGCGAGCCTGGGCTGGGGATTCAAACCCGCCACCTTAGGTATATGTGGCTGGCACCTTAGCCGCTTGAGCCACAGGCACTGAGCCTGTTTCTTTATCTGTTAAAGGAACAGGTAGGATTAGATAGTCTTTCAGACCACTCCCAGTTCTAAAGATTTTTATTTAAGATTATGATTAGATTAGATAATGGTAAGATTATTTAAGATTATGATTCTGTGAGAATATGTAGCACAATGAGACTCGAATTAAAACATGTACTGACTAAGGAAACTTTTTAGAGTTAAGAAAATGCTCTAAAACTTGGTTGTAGTGATGGTTGCACAACTCAATAGATTAAGAGTTTTGCATTTAAAATGGATGAATTTTATAGTATATAAGTTATACCTCAATACAGTTGTTGAAAAGAAAGAAATAAATATGCTGAAACTAGTAAATGATAGACTCCTATCCTCTGCATATATGTAGTGCTTGAAAGCCATGTACTCAGGAGTCAGACTCAAATCCTAGGTTCATAACCTGCCTTCTGGAACTTACTAGCTGTGAGACCCAAACAAGACATTTGACCTCAACTTCTTCACCTATTAAATGGAGATAAAAAATGATACCTATTTCATAGGGTTGTTGTCGGGATTAAATCATGTTAAGTGATGGCCAGACCAGTGGCTCACACTATAATCCTAGCATTCTGGAAGCCAAGGCAGGAGGATCCCTTGGGCTCAAGTTCAAGACCAGCCTGATCCAGAGGGAGACCCTATCACTACTAAAAATAGAAAAAATTAGCCAGGTGTGTGGCAGGTGCCTGTAGTCCCTCCCAGCTACTTGGAGACTGAGGCAAGAGGATCTTTTAAGCCCAGAAGTTTAAGGTTGCTATGAGCAATGACACCCTGGCACTCTAACCTGGGCAGCAGAGCAAGATTCTGTCTTAAAAAAAAAAAAAAAAATATATATATATATGTGTGTGTGTGTGTGTGTGTGTTAAGTGCTTTGCATAATGGTTGGCACACAGCAAGTGCAGTGTAAGTATGAGCTATTATTATCTCTCTAGGATTGCCACAGCTAGTACCAGGCTTCTTAAAGGGGCACATGTCTCCCAGTCAACCTCACCTATACTCTCCCAGCTTTTTGGAGAAACACTTTTCAAAGGCCATCTTTGGAAAAACACTGCAATGGCTTTCAGCATGTCTCACTTCCTGGTAGCAGAGAGAGAGAGAGAGGGAGAAACAGCATCTTCCCGATAAGGCAGTGACTCGTTCACTCTCTCGTAAAACATTCATTACCGTGCCAGCTTTCCCCCATAGACTGTTTCTCCTGGGCCCTCCTTGTAAGCAACAACGATCAACACAGAGGGTTCTTCTTAAAAGGGGCTCAGGGGCCAGTCATGAAGCCAGAAGGGCCAAGGATAAGGACACCTGCACTTTGCTCACACTTCACTCCTTTCACCTACTTGGGAAACTCCTCTCTGGATGGTGAATCATGTTATAAAGGACTGGGGATTTTAGTGAACAGCCAGATTTCTATCACTCAGAATGGGTTTCCAAGTACTGAGAACATACCGAGAGTGAATTTGCCGGGGATAGGGGGCCAAGAGGTAGGTTAGGAACTGATGCTTTCTGTTTGATAATTCCACTTCTGCATATATTTGAACAACACTGTATAAACTGTTTCCTCTTCCATCACTGAATACTCATCACAGCCTCGGCACATGGGTATTTTTGTCCCCTGGGTGTCAACACCCCTTTTGCTGATGAGCAAACCGAGGTGATGCACTTCAGCAAGCGGCAGAACCACGGCTCGGAATTAGGTCTTCTGAGCCAGGCCCAGTGTTTTTCCACTGCATTTCAGAGGAGGAAGTCAGAAGCTTCCTTGGACTCCACCTCAGAAGCTCTAATGACGTTTTTTAAATGCTCAAGAAAATAAAGTGATGGGCTGTCTTTGTATCCTTGCCAAGGACTTTACAAATTGCTCTGGGACCCCTGAACAAGAGTCAGAAAGATAAAGTTGGTTCTCCTATGGGCCACATGGAATGTAGGAGGTATGATTCTGTTTAAATCCCCAAAGTCCCAGGTCAGATAATCCAAGCAGCAAAATAAATTAGCATAGTTCCATAGATCTCAAGGTGGCAGGAAAACAGAGCCCCCCAAAGAAATCAGTCTGAGGCTGAAAATGTTCCTTACTATTCTTCCTGGGCTCCCAAAGCTCTCATCTCCTTTCAAGACAAGTCTGAGACTCTCTGGGAGCGACACCTAGCTTCTGGGCTGATTTTTCAAAACCCATTTGTTATGTTGACATTAATCCTCTTGTTAACAATTTCCTACCCCAAAGCAGGACTGGCTCTAAGATGGGGAGGAGGGGCATTGGGGGGGTTGTTCAGGAGCCTCAGCAAGGTCTGCAGGAACTGGAGGCCACCTTCTTGGTGGGGAATAGGGGTACAGATGACCACATCAGTGTCCCTTGCAGTGAGCCTTAATCTTACTTCTTCATCACTCACCAATCATTTTATTCCCTAGCACCCCTCGGGCTTTTTCCATCCTCTCCTCCCCACAGCCAGGCCTATGCATTTACCCTTTATTGATTTTCATATTTAAGGAAAATCCATTTGATTGATTCAGAGTAACTGAGTCATCACTACGTTCAGAGGAAAACCACTCACAAAGTAGGCACTTGGCAGAGGCCACTTCTGGGATGGGTGAGGACCCTGTTTCTTACGCAGACAGTGCTCTGTCCATAGTTGCTCTGGCTTCTCTCTGCTGGTCTCTCCCATCCACCTTCTCTTTCAGTACTTTTCATATATATCCTCTGTCCGTCACCCCCAACCAAACTGGCCTCCCCATTCACCTGTTGTTATGTTTGCCTTTGTGTACAGGTTAATGGGTGGAGGTCTATGATTGGGACATTTGGAGCAGGGAGAGGGAGGACTTGCATGACCATCCACTCATAAATGGGAGAAGAATATCAAGCCTATGTACTGATGGAAGGGATTTAGCCCTTCTAAAATTATTGTTTTGGCCTTCTTTTCCATTCTGGGTAGCACCCAAGGAATGGCATCATGTCAACATTACCAATGTGGATGGGGCCTTATGTCCAGTCTTACAATGGGTAAAGGGGTCAATTCAGTCTCTGATACCTGTTTGCATGCCTATTGCATGGTCCTTGGTCCCTGGTCCTAGAAGGACCAAGCTCAGCCAACCCCACCCTAAGAGCCCTCAAGAAATGTCAGTGCTTCTAAACAATCAGGCAGGACTGTGAAAAGCAAGAAAGGATTCTACTTAGCATATCATTGGATAAGAAACTGGGTGCAGGGTTGCAGGACTCTGAGATCAAAGTAACAGCTAGTGTTTATTGAATATTTTACTCTGTGCCAGGCACTATTCTAAGTGTCACTTATACTATCTTATTTAATCTTCCTATCTTATGAGACAGGAACTAGTATTATCCAATTTTGTAGATGAAGAGATTGAAGTAGGCAGAGGTTAAAGAATTCATTCAAGTTCCCATGGCTAGATCCAGGATCTGATCCCAGACAGTCTGACTTAGGGACACACACTTTTAGCCATTATACACAGGACAAAGGGCTCATCCAAGGTGTCACTCTGCTGCTTCCGTCCCCCAAAAAACATTCCCCTCATGGACAAAAATTATTATTTATTTAAGACAGAGCCTCAAGCTGTCACTCTGGGTAGAGTGCCATGGCATCACAGCTAGCTCACAGCAACCTCCAACTCTTGGGCTCAAATGATTCTCCTGCCTTGGCCTCCCAAGTAGCTGGAATTACAGGCAGCCATCGTAATTTTGGTGGGCCCAGGCTGGATTCGAACCGCCAGCTCAGGTGTATGTGGCTGGTGCCTTAGCCGCTGAGGCACAGGCACCAAGCCTACAAAAATTATTTTTTAACAATCTTTTCCCCTGTCTCTTGGGAAATCCTTGAATGTCACTGCTTGTCCACTATCTTACATCTCTGTATCTCCCCCTTGTGACTGACTGGGTTGGGGCTCAGACAAGACTCTGGGGGGCTCTCATCCTGACTCTGGTCCGACTGGCTGGTTTTGTTGGCAAAGAGCTCTGAGACCTTCCACAGAATAGGCAGTTTTGCTTCCTATCCATCGACTTCTCCTCCCCAACTTCCAACCCCATCATGCTGGAAATAAATCAGCTCTCATGTTTGTTGGCTGGAGCTAGGCAAGTGTGTGACGTCAGCCTGCTGGGCCCTTGTCGCTCTGCCCCTTTCTCTCTCGGGTACTTCAGAGCCTGCTCCAGAAGCACAGGCTACCTGATTTCCTTTTGCCCTTTTCCTGCAGAGCCTGGAAGCCTCCAGACCAGGAGGCAAGGGTGGAATCCTTGCACTGTACGGCAAAGAAGTCACTCTAGGTTCTGTCCGAGGACTGTCCTCCCATTCATTCCCTGGGAAAGTGAGAGGTCACTTAGTTTACTAAGTACCTACTATCTGGGGGCCATTTTCAGGGCCTCCATTCTCCACTGCAATTAAGAGTTGCCCCAGCGAGGCGGCGCCTGTGGCGCAAGGAGTAGGGCTCCGGCCCCAAATACCAGAGGTGGCGGGTTCAAACCTGGCCCTGGCCAAAAAAAAAACAAAAAAACAAAAAAAAAAACTGCCCCCCCCAAAAAAAGAGTTGTCACAGCTCAGAGAGCACGAGCTTAGCGGAGTACAGAAAGGATGGAAGGGGGTGACCGGAGTCAAAAGCCAGTGGGGAGGCCGATCCATCTGCCCCTTCTCCGAAAGGACTGCGGTCGAATCAGTAGCACCCGGAGAACATGTGGAGGAGGGAGGAAGCCCGTCCTGGAAGTGGTGGTGGCGGGTCCCCAGGCAGAGGAAAGACTCAATTGTACTAAGGCTTCCTGCCCTGCCAGCTCGCTGCCCCAGTCCTGCCACCAGGCAGCCGCTCTTCTGCGGCAGCCGGAGAGGCTGAGCGGGAAGGCAAAGGCAGGAAAGGGTTACGGGAATAGCTTTCCAATGACAAAGTCTGGAAGCGACCCATGCCTCCGCCCCTCTGCGGGTTAAACTGGCACAGGGCAGGGGGAGGAAAACGAGAGCGATCGGAGACAGATATTCTCCTCCCTCCCACCCCCCTGGCCGCCGGGCACGCCCCTCCCTGGGCCAGCAGCGGAGGCTGCCGGCGTGTGCCTGGGGCAGCGGGTCACGAGGCTCCTCCCCCGGCCGCCCGGCTTGGGGGACGGCACTTTGTTCAGGATGCCTCCTCCCTCCTCATTGTGGGGCCGGGGCCGGCGGCAGCCCTATTGCGAGGCCGGAGGCCGGAGCGCTCGGCTGACGCTACGACTTGTGTGAGGGGCTGACTCGGTCCGGAGAGCCCCGCGAAACTTTCTACTTGCGACGAGCGGGCTCCGGGAGCGGCTCTGCTCCGGGGGATGCGCGACACTGCGCGGCGGCTGCAGCGGCGCGGACCCCGAGCCGGGGAGGGCAGGCGCGCCGGTGAGTGGCCGGCGCTGGGCGGTCGCGGCGCTGAGGGTCTGCGGCTCCCTATTTTGCGGGGCTAGGCTGGCGGGTCCTGCGGGGCCAGGCCAAGCCCTGTGGTAGATGAGCTTGGTGCCCGAGGGAGGCTGAGGGCTGGGCTCAGGAGAGGTGCTAGAATAACAACCAAGATGCTGACGGCTTCCCGGGAAGGTGCGTGCCCAGACGTCCCAATGGGACTGAGAGTCTAGTCCTGGAATAAACTCTCTAGGGGCTATCCGATTCCACCTTTCTGAGCCTCAGTTTCCCACTTTGTGAAAACCTGCAATTTAAAGTGCGTTGAGATCTTGTAATCAGAGACACCAAGTGCTGGATTATTACACACACACACACCACATTGTACCCACATCTTCTCTCCCTTTTTTTTTTTTGTTTGTTTTGTTGTTGTTATTGTTTTTGCAGTTTGGGCCGGGGCTGGGCTTGACCCGCCGCCCCCGGTATATGGGGTTGGCGACCTATTCCTTAAGCCACAGGCGCCGCCCAATCTTCTCTCCTTTCTTTGAAGCAAGAGTTAAACTCTTCTCCCATTCTAGCAAACCTAGCAGAAGACAGCAGAACAGCTGGGGCAGGTGACCTTGCAGGCTGTTCCAGAAAATGTTCCCTGGTTCCCCAGGATCCTCTGAGAAGCGCCCTCCCGCCACTCTCCCTGAAGCTGTCCTCTCTGGCGCCTGCCCAGAGCGTCTGGGAGCGGAGAAAGCGTTCCCGGACAGGGGAGAGAGGAGAAAGGAGAGGCTGGAGGAACACGGGGAGCTCACCTGAGCGCTCTTGGTCCTTGGACCCTTTTGGTTCCTTCCATTCCCCAGATTCAACAAAAGCTGGTCATAGGATAAAGATCAGACTAAGTCTGCAGTGGGCAGAGGGGGGAGGCAGGGACTGGGGAGGACGCGAGTGGTGGGTAGCGGGGGCGGTGCGCAGGGGTGACGCCTACCCCGCAGAGAGGGTTTCTTGTCCCCCAGAGTGGAACACAGGAAAATCAGCTGGTGAGTCAATGGGACTTTGTTAGGACAGTCACAGGGCGCAGCTGGCGCCGGCTTAAGGGAAGCGCTGGATCCCCCCTTGATAACATGCTGTTTATCTGGCTTCCTGTTTCAGCGATTGGGATACCATTGGCTCGTTCAAATTCAGTGCTGAGAAGCCTGCGGCCACGTTTCCTCTGCAAAAGCGGAGAGCCTGCCTGGGTTTTCATCTTGTGGGCTATCTCTTGTTCTACCCCTCCCGCATGAGGTCCCCTGCAACTCACTTTTAATGGGGCTGGAGGTCTTCACTTTGAGAATGGCCTCCTCAAGTAGGAGGATCTGTAATTGCGGAGACCTTGGCTTCCTTCAGGCTAAAGACACGTGTGACTCCGGCTTGCTTATGATTTTTTTTTTATCCTGCTTTGAATTTTGGTGTGTCTTAGAGTTTAACCCGAAAAGGGAGACCAAGGGAACAGCTGTGATGATGGATTTCCTTTTCTGAGATGAGCTTTACTGTAGTATGTCGTTTCACCATTGGTTTCTAGGGGAAGTTTTAGATCAGTTTGTAGTTCTGTGTTAGGCTATGTTGCTAATGAACTGGAAGATCCGAAAGCAAATAGTTCCTCACTCCACTGCCCTGGTTTTCACTTCTGTAAAATAGAGCTGGGGAAATTGCTACTGCTGGAAGAATAGAGATGGTTTTTCAGATCTGTATTCCAGCCTGATTCCCCTCCCGGGGAATGAACCTAAACTTCCCAGGTAAGGGAGAGAAGCCCCTAACCTGAATTCCTCGGTCAATTTATCTAAACTTCCTTCAGGGCAGGTCTCACTTTTCTGCTTTTTATTTTATTTTATTTTTATTGATTGTTGGTGCATAATGTTTTGTTTTTTAGACATTGGGTATTTGTATGCATGCCTTTCTGTGAATGCCTTCCAGCCAAATACCCTACTGACTACCCCAACACCCTGCACAGAGCAGGCACTTTATAGATGTTTGTCAAATTAATAAACTTGGGAGGGAAGATCTAAGTACCACTCAGAGTACCCATTTAATTCAAGCACCCATTTATTCATTGGGGGGGGCACTGATTTACTTCGTTCCTGCTTTCCCCCCTCAATACATGAACCATAATGGGTTCACTTGCCTATAGGTAAGTGGGGAAGCTATAAGCATTGGGGACTTTTCTGGGATCTGGCTTCTTTGGTAACCTTGGCCTGGGGAAATTGAAAACAGGAATGCTGTTTTTCCTTCACTTGCCTCTTCTGGCCCCCTCCTGAGTCCATGTGAGTCTCTAGTATCAACTCAGTTTTGGCCCAGTAGAAAAGAGTGGCCTAGAATAGAAAATTCCCCTGTCTATTTTCCAATGTTACTTCCTCCTTCTTTTAAAGTTCTTTTGAATTCTTAAAGGGTTTGGCCTTCAAAAAAAACTAGAATGTCAAAGTTAAAAGAATCTCCACCCCTTTACAGACAAGAATCCAAGGCCTACTGAAGGGCATGGATGGGCTTTAAGCCGTACAGCTGGGCACTAGCGAAGCAGCCCAGACCACAGGTCTTGTGACTCCCAGTCCAGGGCCCACTCCCTTTCAGCAAATCACCTCCTTTCACTCAGAATTTTTCTGTCCCTGGTATTTCCATCCATAGATGACAGATGTTACTTAGCTGTTTGCAAGAGAGAAGAACAGAAATATAGCAAGGAGTAAGAAGAGCTAACTCTATGATGGGACCAACTACTAGCTTTCAGATTCTTGGGAACATGGAAAGCTAAGAAATGTGGCAATACTGGGCAAACCCTTCATCTTTCTGGCCCCAAGTCACAAAAAAAAAAAAAAAATTAAAAACACTTTAAGTTTTTTTCTTCAGCTTAAAAAACCCCACTAACTTTTCTAGTGAAAAATACCCTCTCCCAAATAGTTTCCTGGGCCTAATCTGTTCTTTCAACCTCCTAGGAAGGCTGACTCAGATCTGATTTCCTCCAAGGGGGCTGGGATTTTGTTTCACAGCTTCCTGTGACTCTTGAGACGTGAAGGGAGGCAGGATGGCTGAGACCCAGTGACCCAGGGCACTCTGACCTGCCTGTGGATGTGGTTCAGTTTCTTACACATGTCCGGTACAGTCTGCACTACCATTCTCATCAAATCTCTTTGCTGTGCTTAATTTCAGTATGAGATGCACTAATATGCATAAAAAATTAAAGGCGCTGATGCATGTGCCTCCACCAAGGACCGTTAATAACAAGATGTTTCCACTCCAAAGGACTCCAAGACTATTCTGATGTCTGATGCTCTGAGAGCTTTCATAAATGGAATTGGTTCTTAATTTCCTTTTTGGATTGTCCATTGCTGGCGGATAGAAACAGAACTGATTTTTCTGTGTTGAGCCGGTATCATGTTACTTTGCTAAATTTGTTTATTAGCTCTAGTAGCTTTTTTGTGTATGGATTATTTGTGATTTTATAGATAGAGGATCATGTCAACTGTGAATAGAGATAGTTTTACTTCTTCCTTTCCAATCTGGATGTCTTTTATTTCTTTTTCTTGCCTAATTGCTCTGGCTAGAGCTTTTATACAATGTTGAGTAGCAGTAGGGGGAAAGCTTTCTGATCCTAGGGGGAAAGCTTTTAGTCTTTGAGTATAATGTTAGCTATGGGTTTTTCATAAATGCCTTTTATCAAGTTGAGGAAATTTTCTTGTATTTCTAGTTTTCTAGGTGTTTTTATCATAAAGAGTGTTGAATTTTGTCTAGTATTTTTTTCTGTATCACTCGAGATAATAATATGTGGTTTTTTTCCCTTCATTCTATCAATGTGCTGTATTACATTGATTATTTTTCTTAATACAATACGTTGCATCACCCTTGTATTTCGGGGATAATTTCCTCTGAAAGTTTTTTTAATATGCAAAATTTCATTTCTTTCACTTAAAAAGGCAATAAAATTTGACAAAGTGCTGACATTTTACAGTTGGGTGGGTTGATGCATGTTAATTGCTTTTTATTATAATTACTGTACTTTAAACATTTAAAATATACAGCCCATAACATTTTTTTACTATCTTCACTACTTTTAGGCACACGGTTCAGTGGAATTAAATACATCCACATTGTTAGGTAACGATCCGCCATCTCTGAAACTTTTTTCTTCCCCCAAGTAAAACTCAGTACCTATATAGAATAACTCCCTTCCCTGGCAAGCACCATTCTACTTCCCATCTATATGACTTTGTGAACACTTTTTAATAGCTGGAAAAGTCAGGGCTTTGAAGCATTAAAGGGTTAAAGGGCTTTATCTCCCTGTTTTCTAAACAATCTCTCAACAACTCCCCCAGTCAGACTGGCCCAGATGTGGAGAGGAACTGATTTCTGGTCACCAGGAGGCTCTGAGGGCACCAAGCCCAGCCTCAGCAGGAACTTCATTTCCTCTAGCTTAGTGATCCTCAATCTTGGTTGCACATTAGCATCACCTAGGGAGCTTTTAAAAATTACTAATTCCTGGGCCCATCCTTAGATATTCAGCGGCAGTTGGTTTGGAATGTGGCTTCAGTATCTGTCATTTTTAAAAGCTCCCTAGGTGATTTCTGATGCACTGTGAGGGTTAGAACTACTCAATGGTTGAGCTGATTTACTCCCTGGAACCCTTGACCCGTCACAGCTTTCAATGACGCAATTCCTTCCCCATCTGGTCAGTAATACTGACCCACTTTACATCCTTTCCCTGATTTTAAAATCCATTTGTAAACAGAGTGAATGCCAGCTTCCATAGATTTAAACTTTTGAAGTTGGAAAGAACCGTTAAGTGTCATGTAGCTTTTTTCCCCAGATACATCAGGCCTCCCCACCCCTGAAACATTCATACCAGGAGTGGTCCAGCTTGAACACCTCTGCTGCTGGAGAACTCTGAACAACAGTATGTTGAAATTATCTTAGTCCATACTTGGACATCTCTGTCTTTCAGATTCCTCCTTGTTTTAATCCGTCATGGGTCTGGCTTCCACCCATTGATGAAAGATACAAAAAGTTTAGTGGGCTTCACCAAAATGCATCCTTGAGTAAAGTGGGGAATATTAAAAGTATGTCATGCAGAACGAATATAATTGACTGCAAGTGTCAGCCTTTCAGCATTTGGAAGCAGCTATCATATGTCTAGTCTCTTTTCCTCTCTGGTCTCACTCATCACTAGATGAGTCTTCAGGTATTTTCAGGGAAGATGTATGATGTAACAATAAGATTTTGAGCCATGAAATGAGTCAGACTTGGAGTCAAGTTTTTAAATCTCAACTTTGCATGTGAAGTCCTTAGCACACGATGAATATTCAGGTGGTACTGGCAGCTGAGATTATATCCTCCATTGGCATCATTATTGCTGTGTGACCTTAGGCAAGCCACAGTACCTCTTAGAGTCTCAATTTCTTTCCTAGGAAAAGAAGAATGAAAATGCCTTACTCATAGAACCATGTTTCTCAACTTGCCTGACTAAACCTCCTCCTTCCCCACCTCCCTGGCACATGCAGAGGACACACACATACCCGCCACAATGATTCCTGAGATCTGGCAAGTTTGGGAAAAGCAATCAGAGAGTGATTGTATGAATCAAATGAGACCCTGGTAGACCTGACCCAGTCCCTGGGATGCTCGGTGTGTGTGCTCAGTAAACGCCAGATTCCTCCTCTCCCCCACCCTCCTTACTACATATACTCATCACCCTTAGAATATGCTAGGATTTTTCTCCATTGAATGTGTTACGTCTAGCAGGAAATGCAGCACTCCCTTTATGAGCTTACTGGCACAGATCAGCCAAGGGCAGATCACCTATTATCAGTTAAGCAAAACGTATTTTTCTTTTTTTCCAATTTGTTGATTGCCCCTGAAAACCTGAGAACTGGGCTGCCTAGAAGAGATAAATGAAGGCATAAAAGATGAGCGTCTGACTTTATCTTTTAATCTTTACCTTTTGTGGTTGAGTTGTTTCATTTGCTTTCATGATATCTAATTTTTTGGTAGACTCCAAGCATAACATAGCATAGGTCCTCAATAAATTATTGCTGGACTCATTTACCAGTGCCTCTTTCCCCAGTTCATTGGTGCAGATAATTGAGTTGACTGGGAAGGAGTATCTGAGTTCTGGGTAGTGCCAAGATACCAACTGCTCTCTTCCCGCTTTCCTCTTAACAAAGGAGAGACAGCTGAGGAGACACACGATTAGGGAACTTCAGCCAGGACCCCAACTCAGCAGCTGCCTGCCTTGTCTCTTATTTGGGATGGTTCTATAAGGTTCCTTTACCTTCAGAAGGAGAGCTGGATTGTATGAGTCACTCATACCACGGTATGCTGCTGTCTGTTGGCCCCCAAACCTTTGTGCTCTCCATAAGCCTCTGGGCATGGTCAACCTTACCAAGGAGCCTTAAAAAGTATGAGCAAAGCTTGCCCCTTTCTCACTGGGCAGGACTTGTGCCTAGTTCCCCGTGGGAGGAGAAAGCTAAGGTGGTTCCAGTGTTGCCAATCCCCTGCCATGAGGTTTTATTTTGAAAACTGTCAAATCCATAGAGTAGGTGAAGTCTTTGTACAATGAATGTCTAGATCAGTGATTTTTCAACCCATGTGCCATGATAGGATCTTAGGTGTGCTGCAAAAATCTTTAAAGATCGTTAATTATTTTCGAAAGAAATTGACAGCACAGTAAGTATATTCTTTTCATTTAATTATTTTTGATCAACACAATTTAAGTGTACCACCAAAGTTTAACATACAGGTTCAAGTATGCCATGATACAAAAAGGGTTGAAAAACATTGGTCTGGATTCACTGATTGTTAACATTTTCCTATACTGTGCACTTTCATGCTCTCTATTTGTAGATAAATAGAAAACATTTTTCTGAGCCAACTTAAACCTTAAATACTTCAGCACTTATTTCTCAAGAATGAGGACATCCTTAATACCACAATCACACCAAATAATATTGAATTTAGCAGAATTATTTAATATGTAGTTCATACTCAAATTTCCCAGTTGTTCTCCACATGCCTCTTTTTTTTTTTCCTCAAGACAGAGCCTCAAGCTGTCACCCTGGGTAGAGTGCCCTGGTGTCACAGCTCACAGCAACCTCCAACTCTTGGGCTAAAGCAATTCTTTTGCCTCAGCCTCCCAAGTAGCTGAGAACATAGGTGCCTGCCACAACGCCTGGCTATTTTTGTTTTGGTTGTAGTTGTCGTTGTTTGGCAGGCCCAGGCTGGATTTGAACCCTCTAGCTCTGGCGTATGTGGCTGGCGCCCTAGCCACTTGAGCTACAGGTGCCGAGCCCCCCATGCGCCTCTTAACGGTGCTGCACTGTTTCTCCATCCATCACCAACTGAGTTGGGGGCCTGAATTATAGTTTTCTCTCCTGGTGGAGGGAAATAAATTGGGGTAGTGATTCAGTGGATGAGAAACATTTTAACTTCCATCATTTCATTTAATCTTTACAACCACTTAGTGAGATAGGCGCTAGTATTCTCCTCATTTTACTGGGGCAGAAATTGTGGTTCAGGGAGTTATCTAAATTGCCCCAAAATGGGATGAACCTTTATTACCATTCTCTGCTGAGTGTCATAAAGTAATTATAGAAAATTAAGAGATTGTATTTGTAAAAAGCTTTGTGCCATTCACATTCCTTATCCTCTTCACCAGGTCTTACTGAGGTGTTAGGACAGGACAGTTGAGGAAGGTGAGACTGAGACCCTCTGAGGCTGCATTAAACTCCATTTTTACATAGTAGAGATCATGTAAATGACACTTCCTGGTAATCTTTAAGCAAAGCACAGTAGAGGTCGTTGTTGTAGTTGCCGGGCAGACCAGAACTGGCAATCAGCAAATTGTAACTGAGTAAAGAAGAGAGATAAGAGAGGAGGAGGGAAGGATGGGGTCCTCTCCAACACTGTCATCCCCTACCAAGGGGGTTCAAGAGAGCCTGCCAAAGTGTTAGAAAACATGCAACCAAATTTTAAGATTAAAGGTACAAAACAACTCAAAAAAGAGCTAAAATCAAATAGTGGGAGGAAGGGAAGGAGAAAGGGTTAGGTGTAGTGTAAATGTTCTATCATCATCTATCTTGTCTGGTAATGATAGATACTGTCTAAAGGTGACAAAGCAGGGATGGAATTATTAGTGTGTATCTGGGGGTTATGTGGGTAGCCCCCAATGGAACTAATAACAGAAACCTATTTGGACAATAGGATGGGTTTGGGAAGAGGTGGGACCGGAAACTGTTGCTTGTTGTTATAAGGTCTTCTGTACAATTTCATGGTGACCGCCCATAATATTAATGCAAAAGGCAGGCTTTGAATTCAGGTATCCTGGTTTCTAAATACAAAGAAAGGAGCAGGTCAAAAGGCCTGGCCCTGGGGGAAACTTCTCTGCTATCCCAAGTCAAAAGAGAAAAGTCTGCCTTAAGACCTGGGTGCCTGGCTCGGCGCCTATAGCTCAACCGGCTAAGGCGCCAGCCACGTACACCTAAGGTGGCAGGTTCGAATCCCCAGCCCGGACCCGCCAAACAACAATGACGGCTGCAACCAAAAAATAGCCGGGCTTTGTGGAGGGCACCTGTGGTCCCAGCTACTTGGGAGGCGGAGGCAAGAGACTCGCTTGAGCCCAGGAGTTGGAGGTTGCTGTGAGCTGTAATGTCACAACATTCTACCCAGGGGGACAGCTTGAGGCTCTGTCTCAAAAAAAAAAAAAAAGATCTGGGTGCCCACAGGCACACTTACCCAGAGAGGA
>CAUYTI010026801.1:0-65471 GCA_963575145.1 Galago senegalensis
ATTGAATGTTAATTATGTACATTAATGCACTTCTGGGGTACAGTGTGGGGTTTTCACATGCATTCTGAAATACTTCCATCAAACTGGTCAACACAGCCTTCATGTCATTTTCTCAGTTATTGCTTTAAAATGTTCACATTCTACTCTTAGAAAGACACATCATACTTTTAATATGTCTCACCTCCTGCAGCTGCCTCAAAGTTTTTCTCTCTATAACTCAGTCTCTACCTAAAATTCACCTAGCAAACCAGATCATCAAGGTGCTCTTCATGTCTCTCATCTACTTTTTTTTCTACCTCCATTTTTTCCTTCTCTCTTCTCTCAGTCTTGGCCCTTTCTGCAAAGCCCCCATCTGCTTTATAGTTAGTATATAAGTCCTCATCATAAAAACATATGTTGAAACATGTGGAGTTGACATCCACAAATTGTCCAACTGGAGTTGACAAACTATCTTGGAGATGGGGAGTGGAGTGAGGTGAGAGAAGAGAAAAAGAAGGGCTCTGGATTCTCATATGTGTTAGTAATTTTTATGTGTCATATATGAGGTCTGACAATTAGTTCATGAATTCATCCTAGAAAAAAGTGCTACACATCTCATTGCTGAATATCACTGTGGTCACCTTCAAAGTACTCCCCTTGAGAAGCTATGAATTGATGCAATGCCTAGTCTACCCTTCAAAGCAATTTGGGGAATCTTTTCCTGGAATGGCCATCAAAGCTGTCATATATTATACTTGATATCCTGAATGTCATTAAAATATATTCCTTACACAATTTCCTTTTTCTTTGGGTAAAGAAAAAGTCACTGGGAGCCAGATCAGGTAAGTAGGGATGGTGTTCCAATACAGTTTTTTGTTTACTGGCTAAAACCCCCCTTGCAGACAGTGCTGCAAAAGCTGGTGCACTGTTGTGATGCAAGAGCTCATTTTTGCACCTACCTTTCTCATGCCAAGATTTTCAGTTAAGATATTCCTGTTTCTCTATGAATGTTTATTTGGTCTGCTATACTTCTCACAGTCAGTCAATGATTTTGATGCACAATTTGACAACATTTTGTAATACTTTCATCAGCTCAATAATGACCACTCTGACCTCTCTGCATCAGTGACACTTTCTGTCCCATCAGAAAAACATTTAATCCTTTTGTATACTGCTGACTATCTATACTTTCATGACATTATCCCCATAAACTTGGACTAACATGTGCCTGATTTCACTTCCACTCTTGCCAAGTTAAACAAGAAATCTAATGTTGGTTTGTTACTCTAATTTAAGCTCTAACTTTCTCACAATGGCACACAAAAATGTTCGACAATAATGGACACCACTCAGCAAGACACCACCACATATCCACATAAAGACAGCTGTGAGACACTGATATACCAAGGTTATGAAACCTTATCAAGTTGTTTTTACCATGCTGCCAATGTAAGCTCACGATGGTGAGTTCTCAATCTTAATTGTCAGTATTTCAAATAGAAGAACCCAAGAATATATGGAGAGTAGTGGACCAGAAAGACAGATGAGTGACTGGTGAGAGACAGCTCTCAAAAGAATGTGTTAGCTTTGCAAAAAAACATAATAAAAAGAAACATTTGAAAAGTTAGGGCATCCAGTGAAAGAAGTGATAAAAACTACCCTTGATAAAAAGGTGAAGCTTAAAGTTGGAACTAGAAGAGTAGGATTTTCAAATTTGGTTTCAGAGAATGGAAAAATAAGCAACTGTGATGTCTTAAGGCTGAAAGATCACAGTTGCTATTTGAACTTGAGAGTAGAGGAGACATCTGGAACCTGGCTAAAAAAGACAGACCTAAAGTGCATTACAAAGCACATGTTTGTAGGAGGAAAAAACAGAATTCTCTGAAATTCTGGAAATGAGACAAGAATGTGAGTAGCCAATACATTTTAGGGGTAAACATTAAAACTGAGCTTGTTTGATGTTATGTTAGTTAGGGGTTAATAACTAAGCTAAATACATATAAAACCCATGGCTAGCTTGCCCCCCTAAAACCATGCACTGTAATGAACTGGCTTTTGCACTTTAAATTATTGATAATGTAATGATTTAGGTGATTCATCTTGGAAAAAGATAAGGCAACCTTAGAAACAATCTTGTGATTTAAGTAGGGGAGCAGCCATAAACCTCAAGCGGCAATTGTGAGGATTCAATTTGTCAGAGATGAAGGTACATTGTCTTCTTTTTGAGGTCTTCACTAAGATTGGATCTCAAAGAATCTGTCACCGAACATGAAAAACTTTGGAGGGTAAACCTGAATTTTATTATCCCTAATCTTTCAATTACAATGAAGTTATTCCCTTTAACAAAGAATCCTTAGTATTCATAAATGTTCCTCACAGGGTGGGTGGTGAGAGAGAGATTTTATCCTAGCAAAACAGAATGAAGCACCAGACTCCACAGGTTACTGGTTACTGTTGTTTGAAATACATCAGTATTGAAAAGGACAGACTTCCACACCCAACCCCACCCTGTCACTGTTCCTAGTCCAACAGTCAGTGGTCCTGGGGTGGCAGCTCTTCTACAATCTGCTGCTCTGAGACTCAATCCTATTTTCTGCATAGAAGACTCTTGGGTACCCAAGCCACTGAGACATATCTGCTAGGAAAGGTCTGATTGGCCAAAAAAGAAAAAAAAAAAAAGCACTCTTGCTTTCTCTACTAGATAACTAGAGTCATCAAACTGAAATCCTCCTGTAAGTAAAGAACTGGCACTTGTTGGCCTGAGGCTAGAGTGGAAGTACATGCTTGGGAAAACCAGTCAGAGGATACCTCACAGCTAAAGAGCAAAGTGAATAAGGAGGAGCTGTTATTACTCCCCTTGTGATGTGTCTAATCCATCCACAGAGCCCGCAGCACCCAGCTCAGTGCCTTGAGTCTACCTCAACCGCCACTCATGAAAAGCCTACTGAATTAGTTAATTATCAAGATAATACCTCAGAAAAGGAGAAAGGAGTAGCCTTTTATCCTTGCTGCACTTCTGATCAATGATATCCTGCCTAAAAGAGGATTAGGGCACAGGTTTGGATTAACTGCAGGGACAGGTTACAATAGGAGCATTAAGGAAACAGAACTCACGTTGTCACTGGACATCTCTATCCCACAGAGCCCTTGGAAAAATGCCAAAGCTGCACCAGGCATATGCCTGATTGCTCTAGGATTGATAGCTCAGCCCTACCAGGCAGTGCTAAATTAAAGCCAGCAGAGAAAGTGAAGTCCTTTCTCCCCCACAACCTGTCATCAGTTCATCAGGGTAGTGAGCAGAACACTGCAGCTCTGTCTGTGGACCAAAACCCAGAAGACCCGCCGTCAAGGTCAGGAGAGTAGATCAGAGAAGGAATTGGAAAGGCAAACACATGTCCATGGCAACTCCCTTCTCTGTGGAACTTTGCCCACGTCTGACCCCAAATATAGGGTGCCCACAACTTCTATCCTGAAGCAGCCCCTGCCATAGCACAGGCAGATCCAGGAGTGAGGGAAAACTGCCCACCCAGAGTAGATCGTCTCTGGAAGGAATGACTATTTGGGAAAAGTCCCAGTGCTAGCTCAGTGCCAAACCTTCCCCACCTTCTCTGGCCCACTGCCACCAGTTCCTCCCCTCTCAGCTGCTCTGGTTCTTATAAAAACCTCACAGCCTTCCACCAACAGTGTGCAGGAGCCTCTCCCCAGACTGCTGCTCCTCGGGACACTGAGACTGACCAGCAGGACGCACAAGAGGCCATGAAGACCCTGCTCCTTCTCACCCTCCTGGCTGCCTTAGCGGTGGCAGTGTTGTGTTATGGTGAGAAACTTTTCCCGGCATCCCGTGTCTCTGCATTTTCTTTTCTGCCCCTGACTTCATTTGACTTCAGTTTTTCTGCTCCCTCCTCCCCTCCTTCCCCCTTTATCTATCATAATCTTAAAATACCATTAAGTTCACATTTTGTGGTCTCCATGGACACTGATGTGTTTCATAAAGTATTTTTTGTATCCTAAATATCCTGATTTTTTGTAGCAACTTAACAGGCAAATGTTTTCAGTGGTAAGTCTCTATATACCTAGAAACACAAGTATTTCAGAAACAAGGTATCAAGTTCCCGGCCCTTGCATTCTCATTTTAAGGATATTTATTTAGACTTTGGAATCAAGGGTTAAGTGCTGAATCACTTTAAGAAAATCAGTTTTGATGTGAAGAATTAAGTATTGTCCTTTCTAGGGATAGGGCAATGTCATGAAATTACATTTTTTAATAGATTAATTTTAAAATAAAGGTTTACATTTAAGGAATTTCAGGGGGAAAATCAATTGCATAACTTCTATTGTCAGAAAATAAATTTTGCCTAGTTTCTATGTGTTAGTATGTGTTTGTTCAAAGCTTCTGAAACAGGATTTGAAGCAAAATGATTTACTTAATTCAGCCTTATGCTTCAATTACCTGGCTATTTTAGCTGTTTTTTTACCTGGCTATTTTAGCTATTTTTAAGCATAAATTACATTTACAGCCCTGAAGATTATGCTTCTTACTACTAAATTTAATCACAAGAGGATTTGATTTCTTCACTCCCTTTCTAACTTTTCAAGAAAATTCACTTGCTTACAAATACAAGCCTCTTACTGCAAAATTTACCTGCTGCACTTAAGAGAGAGGGAGGAAGGACCCGTTTGCCTGGACTTCATTTCAGTTCTCTCTCTGAACTGACTGGCACAGTGCCTCCTGTGAGTTGCCGGCTGGAGCCAGTGGTTTCTGTTGCTACCAATTTACAGGGTTCTTAAGAGGCTCCCAGAACCCTCCCAAGAAATCTGTCCTAGTAAAACCCATCAGAGCAACCTGGCTGTTTTCTGGACACCCCCATTCCCACCCCCTGCACCTTCTTTGACTCTGTTCTCAAGTAAATGAGAGAGAAAGGCTCCTTGGAAACTTCTGTGCACTACTTAACATGTCTTATTTCACTTGTCCGAATACCTCCTAGCCTTTGGGAAATCTTAGTTAAGACTGATCTCCTTCAACAACCAAGAAATAAAAATGTAGAGCTAGCCACAGCAAGGGGAGAGCTACACTTTGTAAATCCCCAATTTTTGAAATTTGTAATGACCAAATTGCCAAATACGTTCTGCACATCCTTTTTACTCCTCCCTCTCCTTCTATTCCTATATTTAGACTATTGCGTATGTCATAAGTAACACTATAATAATTTTTTTAAAATTCCAGAATCTCACGAAAGCATGGAATCCTATGAAATCAGTAAGTGAATATTTGACTTCCTTCTTTAAATCTCTTGCATTAAAGAATCTTTCCCTATTTTTAAATAAACAAAATGGTAAGACATATATAACAGAGAGGGAAAAAAAGAGAGAGAGCCTCTTTTAGAAAACAAAAGTCATTTTTAAAATCCAATGACTATAAAAATCACCAAATGAGTGATTTTTTTAAGCTCGTAGTAGTGTGATATGACATTTAAACTACATTCAACATACTTAGAAGTCATAAAATCTCCTTTGGGAATTTTGAGTTGGCATCACGTTAACCGCACAGATGGAAAATGAGAAGTTATGACAAATGGCAAAGTACAAAATTGGAGGCCGAGTCAGCTGGGAGCCCACAGGCGTCAGCGCTGAGCTGAATGATGCAGCGAGGCCGGACTTAGAAAGACTGAGTATAGGAAGAAACAGGGTAGCACTCGTTTTTAATTTCTTCATTATTTTTTGTAATGTTTAAACTATTCATTTGCTGGCAATCTAAAATTATGCTCTATGAGTCCACAGACAGAATTTCTCCTCGTAAGGAATTAAAAACACGGAGAATAGGAGTGCCAAAGATTATTACCAAGGAATACCAAGGCAAAGTGATCAACCTGAGACAAAACAAACACAAATTTCTGGGCCTCAAGTCTCTGAGACACAGAGATGGGTTATTGGTCTGTCTTGACTAGGCAGTTTATGAAATTGACTGTACCCCTTTGAGTTTCACCAATCCCTGGTTACATGAAATGCAGGAATTAAGGGGCTTTCTCATGTATTGGGGAATACTCATGGAAATATTTTCAGCTACGGTTTCCCTAAAACTGTATTTATCTATTTTCTGTTTTAAGATCCCTTCCTTAACAGGAGAAACGCAAATACCTTTATATCCCAGCATCAGAGATGGAGAGCTAAAGCCCAGGAGAGGTGAGTAACCAGACTTCACGAGGGCAGCTCGTTTTCCCCAGGGAGAGCTGCATGGAGGGAGAAACAGGTGTTTCTTCTTACACATTATTTCTAATTGTATCTTAAAAATCAAAGAATTTAACAACTACAGAAAACTGAATTTTTAGACTGTTTTGAGAAAGCCTCAGGAGAGGGAAAGAGGAGAGGAAAGGGGTAAAAAAAAAAAACTATTTTAATTTTTAAAAAAACTCCTTGTTTTGCCTTCGTTCTCTGTTCTTCAAATATCTCTTAATATTGGGAGGAGCGGACAGAAACCTCTCTCCAGTATTTTCTCACGCTTTTTTTTTTCCTTTTTTCTCATTTCTCCACTCTCTTTATCCTTCTCAATGTCGGCCTCTTTTCTTACTTTTTAGAGTCCGAGAGCGCACCAAGCCCGCCTACGAGATCAATCGGGAAGCCTGCGACGACTACAAGCTTTGCGAACGCTACGCCCTGCTTTACGGGTACAACGCTGCCTACAACCGCTACTTCAGGCAGCGCCGAGGGGCCAAGTGAGACAGGAAAAAAATTCTCTTTTCTTCTGGAGGCTCGTGCCTGGTTGTGTACCCCCTTGCAGTAGCATTACTGAAATATATAGACTCATCTACAACGCTTGTTTCCTGTATATTCTCTGGCTGGCCGCGCTCTTCCCTGCCCCAGATAGATGAGTAGTCCAAGTGCCGTGAAGGTCACAGGAAGTGAAGATGTATGATTATTACATAATAAATGTGTGGTTCGATCCTCTCATTGTAAGAATCTTATTTCTTCTGGGAAAATGCTGAGATATTTAAATCGCAGTCCGCCTAACCCAGAATAGGAGATTCTGTTAGTCTCACGCCTGGGGTTGATTAGAAGCATAATTACATAGGAAAAAATGAAGTTTAGAGGACATTCACCCAATCATAATTGTTCAGACTCACTCTCCCTTGGTATCCGTGAAGGACGCTTCCCATGTATGTGTTTTCCGGGATTTTCTAAGTGTAAATTGTGGCCTATTTGCCCACTTCATTTGTTTCTCATCCTTCTCTCTTTTTTTAAGTTCAAGGGGAACAAAACATACATATGTGAGTCCAGGTGAATCAGAAATGTTTCCTAAATAAGAAAAAATTTAAATCACTGTAATAATAATAAGTTATTTTCAAACAACAGCCCAACAATATACTAAGAATGGAGCAACCACATATATAATTCAAGCATAATATAATCTTCAACACACATATTTCTAAAATACAGGACAGACAGAGTGGGTATGGATTCTGGCTCTTCCTGTGTTCATTTGCCAAGTACTAAACATCTCTGTGCCCCAGTATACACACGTACAAACTGCAGAAAGTAGCTAACTTGTAGGGTTGTACCCCTACACTCCAGTCTGGGCAACAGAATAGGACCTCATCTCAAAATAAATGAATAGATAAAGGAATGAAATGAGGTTGGCATTTGTTCAATGTTTAGAACAACACCAGACACATGATAAATGATCCACAAGTAACGAATAAAAGCAGCTCACCTAATGGGACAGATTTGGACTAATCGGCAGGTATAAGGAGCCTGGAAGCCTCCAGGCTTACCTTTTACCTCATACAAAAAGAATCCTCCAAAAAAATCCTTCATACACAGTGAGGAAGGAGAAACTTCCTCCCTGTACTTTCTAACAAATAAGTTCAAGTCTGCTTTCATATGGCAACTCATCACATAGTATTTGGGGGGGAGATTATATTCACATCTTTTTTCATTTTCTGAATGTTACAGGGGTACAAATGTTTTGGTTGCATGAATTGCTTTTGTACAGTTTGAGTCAAAGTTATGAGTGTGCCCCTCACCTAAATAGGGTGCATTGTACCTGTTAGGCGTGAATTTATCCTGCCCTCCTACCCACGCCCACCTGCTTCCTTTCTATGGAATTTTACTACTCTTACAAACATTGGCCCAGGCAAAATACCTTTGAAAACAACACCAGAGGTAATCATGGCAACAACGAAAATTAACAAAGGGAGTCTGATTAAATCAAAAAGCTTCTGCACAGTCAAGGAAACATCAATAGGGTGAATAAACAACCTATAGAATGGAAGAAAATATTTGCATGCTATATATCCCACAAAGAGCCGATAACCAGAATCTATAAAGAACTCAAGAAAACCAGTAAGAAAAATATCAAACAAATCCATAAAAAAGTGGTCGAAAGACTACAGAAACTTTTCAAAGGAAGATAGACTAATAGTCCATAAACATAAGAAAAAATGCTCAGTATGTCTAATCATCAGGCTATGCAAACCAAAGCCAAAATGAAGTATCATCTAAGTGAGAATGGCTTTTATCAAAAAACCCCAAAACAACAGAGGGTGGCATGGATGCAGAGAGAAAGGAAATTTTATATATGGTGGGACTGCAAACTAGTACACCTTCTATTGAAAATGATATGGAGACACCTCAAAGAACTAAAAATAGACTCACGATCCAGCAATCCCACTACTAGGTATTTTCTCAAAGGAAAAAAAAAACTAATTTTGTCAAAAAGACTTGTTCACTACAATGTTTATTGTAGCACAATTCACAATCACAAAAACTGCAGAACCAACTCAAGTGCCCATCAATACAGGAGTGGATTAATAAAATGTGATGTACGTATACCATTACTCAGCCATAAAAGAAATGGTGAACTAATACCTTTTGCAGCAATCTTCTAAGAGACCATTCTTCTAAGAGAAGTATTGCAAGAATGAAAAAAACAAACACCACATGTACTTCTTACTAAATTGGAACATATCAATCAACACTCATGGTCACATTTGGTGGTATTTCTCAATTTTTACACATCAAGATAAAAAAAATTCTGAATTAAGGTAATCCAGAAGAAGGCAACAAAAGAGGCAAATGGGAAGAAATAACAAGGAACAAATGGAAAACAAATGGCAGGATGTTAGAATTAAATTATCAATAATAGTTTATAGACTTAACTCTATCAATAATCACAGTATATGTAAATAATCCAATTTTTTTATTTCCACATATGTCATAAATTCCAATGCACATTTTTGTTATGCTTGCTTTAAACGGTTAATTTTTTAAAGTTTGGATAACAAGAAAGTATCTCATATATTTACCCATGTAGTTTCTATTTCCAGCATTCTTCATTCTTTCCATCTGGTATCATTTCCCTTCTGCCTTAAGACTTTCTTTAATATTTCTTGTAGTGTAAGTCTGCTGAAATTTTGCATGTTTGTCTTTTTTATGAGAGATATTGTCATTGTATATTGAATTTCAAATTGCCAAATATATACATATGTATATACATTCTATATATACTGTGTCTTTTATCTCTGGCTACTACTAAACTTTTTATTTCTCTCATTGGTTTTGACAAAATTGATGATAATGGAAGTTAATTTGATTTTTCTCATTTTTCTTATAGTTGGAATTTATTAATCTTCATGGACTGCATTAAATTTAGAAAATTATCAGCCATCATTTCTTCAAATATTTTTCCTCCTTCATTCCTCCCCTCCTTTGGAGACTCCAGTGACATGCTCATTCTGCCACTTGGAGTAATCTCACAACTACATGATGTTGTTTTCATTGTTATAAATTATTCATCTCCATGTTTCATTTTTGACACCTTCTATTAATATATCATCAGGTCCATTAACCTATTTTTCAGCAATATTTAATCTGCTATTAATCTCATCTAGTGTATTTTTCATCTCTGACATTGTAGTTTTAATCACTAGAAGTTTGATTTCAATGTCTTCATATCTTTCATGTCTCTACTCATCTTTTTTAATGTCTTTGATAGGTCTAATAACTATTTCAGTTTTCCTACTTGTTAATTCTAATATTTGTGTCAGTTATAGGCTGATTTTTTGATTGGTTAATCATTCTGTTTGCATGGGCCATAATTTTCTGCTTTTCTGCATATGTAACTATCTTTTATTTGCTGCCAGATATTATTTGTTGCCAGACTATCTTTTTGTGTGCTGAATATTCTTGTATCTCTGTATGTATTCTTGAGCTTTGTTCCAGGATGCAGTTGAATCATTTGGTTAAGCTTGATCCTTTTAAGTCTTATTTTTAAAGTGGGACCAAAGCAGTATTTAACCTAGAGCTAATTAATTTCCCAACACTGAAAAAATACCTTTCTG
Organism: Galago senegalensis; assembly: GCA_963575145.1. Classification (NCBI taxonomy): domain Eukaryota; kingdom Metazoa; phylum Chordata; class Mammalia; order Primates; family Galagidae; genus Galago; species Galago senegalensis. The sequence continues at coordinate 10,314 of CAUYTI010026801.1, forward strand.
AGACATGTCCCATGACTGGATGGTAAGAATAGGCAATAATCACAGCCCCAAGTCAGCACCATGCATTTTTACCTTGGTTCTTCTTGGATGGTTATTTTCCCACATGCCAATCAGTCTTCTGCATATACATGAAAATGCCCTCCACAGATATCCAGAGTTCCCTCTCCCTACAACTCTCTATGCTGCACTATTTTGCCATATGAAATATAGTCACTGTGTTTTTCTAGGACTCTCAATTCCATCTCAACTCAAAATGTCCACTGAACTCCCTGAGCCATGGCCTGTAAACTCCCTTAAGGCCCTATTAGGCCGGGGCACTTTTAGGACCCACTTTTTTATTAACCATGTCATAAGGGTCACCATCTTTAATTGACTTATGTCCAGTTTTTCTTAAACTATTTTTTTCATGTGTATTGTTTGTTTCTTTAGTTGTTTCTAAAGTAAGGATAAGCCCTATCCCTGAGATTTTATCTTGGCTACAAGTCCATTAACTCAGGCAAGACTACTTTAAATGGTCATTCCAGACAGAGAGTTGCCCCATAAAATTGATTGTGACATTTATTGCAAATTCATCTCAGTTCAAATGCTGACCCTGTTTAGCCCTAGTTCCTTCACTCTCTCATATATTATTCCCCCAATAAACCACCAGCCACAGATCTGAGTCTTAGAGTCTGCTGCCCAGACACTGAACAATAGTCATTCAGGTTGTAAATAGTGAATAGGAGGACCAGGGTCTTCTAGCCTCAGACCTCTCTGGTTTTATCCAGTATACACAACTAGATCCATAGTTGCAGAGTTGGCAAAGAGCTCAGCAGTAATCTAATTCAACAACCTTAATTTTACAGTTGAGGAATTTGAGACCCTAAAGGCTAAGTAACTGTCCTGAAGTCAAGTAACTCTAATTCTATTCTCTTAAGAAAGGTACCTGTACTGGCCTCATAAAATCTTATTTTTGAAGCCCTTTTCTAAAAGGAATATACAAGCATACAAACAGATTATATATTTTTACCAATCGCCTATTGTGTATAGTCACACTTTCCATTCGAAGGAAGTTATTTTGAATGCGATTTCCACCTCTTTCATCTCTCTACCTTCTCAGCTCCATGAATTCATTTTTGGTATGCCCTTGCTTTTCACAACTAAAAGACATGAAGTGACATATCACAGCTCATATTTTCTTCCCTTTTCCTCACCTTGGAAAGGCTATTCATGGAATGATTCATCCTAAGACCCAAGGAGTGTTTAAACATAGGCCAAGTACTCTGCACTACCCCACAAAAGAAATTTGGTATCTTAGAAGAATATATGGGAATAAGAACTTTGAGCTAGGCTTCCTAGTTTTTGATGTAGCACTTAGAACTATGTCAATCTTGGGCAAGTTCAGAGGCTAAATTTATACTCACTCTGTCTCAGTTTACTTATCTGTAAAATAAGATTATTCTAGTACTTACCTCAGAGTTGTTGCATGCAAAATGCACAAAACATTGCCTGGCACACAGTAAGCGCTCAATAAATGTTAGCTATTTCTATTGTGATATAGTATTACTATTACTATACTCTGGATACTCTGGATATTAAAAAATGGCAAGACAGTGCCTCTTTGGGGATTCTCACTTATACCCTGAGAATCTATTGTTGCCTATTAAAAGCAACCAACAAGGCTCACAGCCAAAAAATACCAATAGCACTGGCCCCCTTGTACCCACTTTACTCTTTTCTCCTCTACCAGGCCCCAAAGACTAGAAAGTTTATAATCTTAGTTTTAGTGCTCAACTGAGTTTGGATTTTATGCAGTTAAATTCATACTAGAGTGGAACAACATTTATATTTTTATACAGCAGGAGTAGCATATTCAAACACCATTTTCATCCTTACTCTTACCCTTTCAATAAAGGAAATCTGTGAACATTCTGTTGCTACATAAGGTTGAAAGTTAAGTTCATAGACTCATTCTAGAAAAAGTGTTATTTATCTCACTGCTGAATATCGCTGCAGTCACCTTCAAAGAACTCCTCTTAGCCATCTGGTGACCACAGTAAAAATCTCTGGCCATTGATATCAGTTTAGCACAAACAAATTAAAGCACTTTACTTTCCCTTCGGTAATGGGGTTCCTTTGTCCGGGATGTGCTATGCATCCTAAATAACCAAGCATTGTACAGTGCTATGTCCCCAACAGGTAGACTACATGGGTCCAATAAGTACAGATGGAAGCAGGAGTGACTCTACTTACTAGGATTCCCATGTGAGGAATTGATATTTTAAATCTCTATAATTCTAATTTCTGGGCCTAGAGTTCCTGGGGCATATAGAAGGAATACTTTCACCATGAGACACAGAAAACTCTAGAAGCTGTCCAGTAACTTCAGACTCTTCATGCTAGGAGACCAGCTAGTAAACAAACGAGTCATCTTTCTAACAGGGGTGATTGACCATGCTCATCAGGAGAAGGTAGGGCTGCCATTACTTAGTCAAAGCAGGAAAATGAAAACACTGTGATACCCAGTGAATCCACGTGTCTTGATGTTTCCCTGCCCAATCATGATAGTAAATGGACAAGCACTGAGATGGGCTTGGTGCAGGAGCTCATAACTCTCTCCCTTACCAAATTAGACACTAAGACCACCAGTTGTGCTAACTATAGGTGAGGGAAAACTAGAATAAGTAGTTTTTAAGACAGAGTTTATTATGGTAGCATTAGTCGTCGCCTTGTAACTGTCTCCAGCAATAGGTACTGCAGTTTGTCCCACCAGCCTTCACAGGGTTCCGGCTTATCCCTAGGCATGAACTAGACCTCAAATGTGAGAATATAACAAAAGAGAAACTATAGAGCTGAGAAAGAGGACATTGTTGTTGCACCAAAACTGGCAAATACACTTCCCTAAAATCATAATAGCATATGGGAAAATGTGATTAGAACTTCTCTATTATAATTTTTTCCTGGAAAAGAGATCAATGTGCTGGAGAAGGTATTCCTGGCACATTTCATAAGGGGAAGTGCAAGTAGGGAGACTGTACTGGGTGATGTGGTATGTTGCCCATATCCTTCCGTCAAGACTGAGGCTCTCATTTCCTTCAATGCTGGAATCTGATGGCTCTCATTTTCCTCAGTGCCTTTATTAAAGCTTCCCTTAGCTGAAGAGAGTTATCTTGCCCCAGCTTGCATCCCTTTCCAGAAGCAGCCATATCCCAAAACTGTTTAATGCAGAGGTATAAAGACCTCACCACCCTCCCCTAACACTGGCACTTTTCAGTCTTGTGATTGCCTCTTTCTTATCTCCACTCCCCCTGCCAGCTCCTTGTAAAAATCTAGAATCTACCATGGCTTAATTGCTCAGTTTATGGCTTCATATATTTTGAGTAATAGAAAAAACAGAAGTAGAAAATGGGGACCTCTAAGTAGAAATGGTGGTCTCTAAGTTCATCCAAAGGACTGAAATTGACACCAACATTTCTGAATTGAAAATGGAATTCTACCCACCCTCACATATTTTGACATCATTTCTCACTATATCATGAGATTCATCTATTAAATCCTTTACAGAAATGAACTGTGTGACCTGTTGGGGGGTGTTTTTCCATCTCCAATTTTTCTGAATTCAGGCATTGAAAGCTAACCAATAAACAAGAAAGCCAGAAACATGAGTCATCTGGGATTGTTAAAACATGAGGTTACGCTTCAAAAAATACTGTTCAAGAAATGTTCTCTTTGCTCATTTAGTTAATACAGGAGATTTTTATGGTGTTTGCCTAGAAACCCTCTGACTCCTTCACTTTGGGTAGAGCCATACACAAAGTTTATTGCTATCCATTTCATCTAAGAGTAATGACCATTCCTTTTGACCACAAACCTACAATAAAGTAGGAAAATGCTATGCACACATTTAGATAGATGCTTCCAAAAATCCTGAGATAGAACCTTCCTCCTCACAGGGAATCTTGGAAAAGTTCCTAAAGGGTAATGATTTTATATTATAAAAGTAACTGAAGAAAATCATAAATGCTGTGACTATCTGCTAGGAGTAAATTAGACCTCAAACATGATAGTTTACCAAAGAAGAAAGTATGGACCAGGGAGAGGAGATAATTTTTTCACTATACTAGTAAATACACTTCTATATAATATCCACAGAGAAATATCAGAGAAATGGGACTGAAACTATAAAGGTCAGTAGGGGCATATGAGCAATCTGTATCCATTGTTTTGAAGACATAAAAGAGAATTAAGATTTGGAAGAAATATAGAGCAAATTTTGAACAATGTTTCCCAAATGAGTATTCTAAGGAATAATGTTCCAGTCGGTTTGGTGGCAAGTTCTATTATATTTATACATTTCCTCTTGGAGATTATATGTATTTATATGTATACACACACACATATACAGTAGAACCCCCATAAATGACTTCCTCCCTACTTCCTTAATTTTCGTAGACTGGACATGCACCACATATACATATCAGTACAATAGACCTAGTTCCTTATATTAATCATCTCCATATGTTGGCCAGTTTGTTGCAGTCCCTTGGGTTGTTAACTTACAGAGATTTTGCTGTACACACACACATTTTAATATATCAAATGTAACATATCAAGTCCTCTGTGTAGTATAGGGATTTGCAAGAATATTTGACTATAGAATATTCTTCAAGAGCATTAATCATCATCTTCAGAACTCCATTTGAACCACTAATCAAGTTCGACTTGTTTCTATAGCACTGCAAGCCTATATGTAACATGTAACAAATATTCATTATGTGGATACTCCATGCCATACAATGTGGCCAACGTAGCACAGGCTCATTCCGTTTGTAGCACAAATTCCAGCATTCTCTACATCAGGTGATGCTCTAGTTTTCTTATATCAAATTCTAATTCTTAGAATAATTCTTATATCTTATAAGATATAAGAATAATAATTATTCTTATATCAAATTCTAATTCTTAGGCATAATTCTTCTTGCTCAAACAAAACAGATAGAGTTTATTCCACTGACTCATTTCTCCTTTCTACTTTTCGATTTTCCACATTCCATAGGGTATTCAGGCACCTCACACATCTTTTTCTGGATATGTCCTAGTTTATCAATGTCTGGCCTATACTACCCAGTGTGAGGAATAATACATTATCTGATGGTCTCTGAGTGTAGCCTATTGTGACTGTGACTACCCAGGACTGAAACCTCGTTGCATCCATGGGGAATCTAAGACTGCGTTTGCTTCTCTCATGATGGGTTCTTGCTAGTGGCTTTGTTAAAACCTTCAGGTACTTTTAATATAAATTGCTAGCAAGTAACATCTCCCCCCAAGCTGTACTGGTAGGAACATTTTTATCATCTAAACGTAAAGTATATTTTATCCCTTTCTAAATATCATCTTGTTGAGTTAAATAGTTGAGAATTTTTGGTTATCCACTTTATTAGCTATTTTAGGAGATATGACTCACCTGAAAATTTGATAAGAATGGCTTCATCCATGCCTTTGAATAAAATATGTTGAGATTAAAATGTGTTGACCAACAGGGATTAACAGTTATATCAGGAGGACAGGACCAAAGCGGGCAGAGCAAGGGAAAGCCCGGTCAGGTAAAGCCAGGCAGGAGTGCTTGGCATTAAAATTCACTTCAAAGTTAATTGTATTCACTGTTATTGCACATGCATTCTCACTAATCTAATCTGGTATATCAGATATCCTAATGCAGACTTAGAAAGCCAATAAATTAATCCCATGATCTCTGTGGTCAGTCACTTGGCTGTGCTAATTTTGTTCCCTCTGCATTCAAAATGCCTAATTGAGTTGTCAGGTGCTACATAATGCTTGCCTAATATATAATCCAGTATAAACCCAGCAACCTGAATGAAGAAGACAGAAGGCAGAGGAAAGTCATTAAAGGATTACAGTGAATCAGATGCAATCTCCTGTATGCAATGCTATTTAGAGGATTTCCCAGGCCAGGCCTTACTCATACCTCCCTACCCCAGGGCTTTGAGTCTACATCAGGCAGGTATTCATACATGCTTTGTCATAGACCTAAGACCAAGTCAGTCTCATCTAGAATTACGACAACTAATGAAAATCTTGTCTCAAGCATTCACATTTTTCCTTTCTAGAGTTAAAAAAAGAAAAACAAAACTTCAGACAAATTAAATTTGGTTGAGCCTACTTGAGCAAAGAAACAGTTTATGAGTTAGGCAGCACTCTGACAGTGAAGTTTCAGAGAGCTTTAACTAGCAACATAAGCAGGCAGTATTTATAGACAGAAAAAGGAAGTAGCATATAGCAATCGCCGGATGTATCAGAGCTCTGCATTTGCCTTATTTGGCATGTCTGGGCAGTTTGCAGGCTATGATTGGCTGGAAGCTCAGCTGCTAAGTCTGATTGGTCAAGACTTGGTTACTTGTTACAAGAATATACTTTTCAGTTAAGTTGCTGTTTGTTTACATATCAAGTTAAGTTACTTAACTTAGTTTGCTACATATGGCATCAGGTTTGGGTCAAATTTAACCTAATACTAGTTTCTCCTTTGTTATCTATTCCTCCGATCTACTGGCTAAAACAAGTTGCCCTAATCTTCCCAAGGAAACGTCTGCATTTTTAAAGTAAAATCTGGAGAAGATTATGTTAACATGAAGAAATTAGTCTCAAATAGTGACCTTAGAAGCTGCAAGACAAGCTCCTGGGCAAGCTATTTTGAGGCCTGGTGCCTAAATACCTCTCAAATCCTATTATACAGTAGAAATCTCATGTATTTACTTGTAAAGAGGCTCTTCTTTGCCACCTGAAAGGCAACCCCGACTTCTCAAGTTGTAAATCAAATATAAGGGAAAAACAGGCCCACACCAACCTGGTTTCTGAGGGATTCTCTAGGTAAAGAGAAACTGACATTTATCTGGCTCCCTCAGAATAACTAGGTTCTGAAGCTCCTACATTTTTGCAGTATCTAAAAGAAGAGAGAACAGGGCTGAAGGAGAAGCATATTACATGTAACCTCTGGAATGTCAACTATGGATGTGAAACTAGAACTGAGATTGTGCATGTCCGTGTGCAGGTGTAATGAGAAAAAGAGAAGACGCAAGCTCAGTGCACTAGAACCCTCCTCTGACCCAGCTCAGAGCTCTAGAACCCTCCTCTGGCCCAGCTCAGAGTGCTAGAACCCTCCTCTGGCCCAGCTCAGAGCGCTAGAACCCTCCTCTGACCCAGCTCAGTACCCGCCCAATCCTCGTACAAACCTTGCCCCTTCTTCTGCCCCAGCAGCCCTGGATGTATGGTATTAATTTTCCATTTTTATAAATTTATTGATTTTAAGTGCTGTGACATATATGGAGAGTGTAAAAAAAGTATAGATATTCTTAGAAATGAAAAAACTGTATTAAAATTGCAATGCTTAATATATACTGAGAACAAAAGATTAATACAATTTGCATTTGTACCTGCAGGAGTCGAGCTTGACTTGAGTATTATAAACAATACGCTTTTTTTCCTTTCTTGAAATGTGTTTACTTTTTTTTTTTTTGACACCCTCTGGTTACCTTGTTCCCACTAATTCTAACAGCATTTATGGGGAATAGGCAATGCAGATATTATTGTCCACAGTTAAGAGTTAAAGAGACTGAAAGTCAGCTGTATTAAAATCACTAACAGCAACACCAGCACTGGGACTCAATTTTTAACCTGACTATCCCCTTGATGACTACTGGTAAAAAGCTTGACAAACCTTTTTGCAACGGGATGGACAGTGAAACATGCCAACTGACCAGACTTTAATACAGAAAAGACCCAACCCTAATGCTAGAAAAAGTGTTGAGAATGCAAACCTCCTTTGCTGTCATTTTTCAGTTTCTGATAAGACTCCCCTGGGAATCACGAAGTCGCATATTTGAAATTAGTCTAAAAAGCATTTTAGAGAGAAAAGCAGTCAGTCTCCTGTCCGGAACAAACTAGATCCCTTGGATAAAATCACATAGTTCACATTTAATTTTGCAAAAGGGAAAAATAAACCTGTGCTTCAAAAATATTGACAGGTTTTTTTTTTTTCCTTTGCACTCAGTGACCTGGAAGATGAAAAGAAGGCCCGAAGCCAAATGAAAATATGTCCCTGGTTTTCCACAAGCTGAACTCGGTTTGTGAATGTTGCAGTTAGAAAGCTTCAAAGTCATAATTCAAGTCTCTGCCTGCCTGGTGCACACAGACCTTACAATTTTAAACAATGACATGATTTATTTCCTACACACTGAAAACAGATATTACTTGTAGAAGTTAAATAAGATCTTGACAGGATAAGCTGAGTTTTTAGATACTTGTGCTCTAGAATTGGCCCCACATGTTCTATAAAGTTTTTCTAGTGTCCATATTCATAAACCTCTAGGTTTCAAAGATCTTCCAGGAGCTGTCGCCTCTCAGCTGAGTCAGTTTAATATCAGAGAAGCTCCCCGGCTCTGCTAATGCTGGAACTTAGTACATGTAAGTCTGGGCTTTCAAAGATCATTGACAAAATGCCTTTTTTGCAGCCTCACTTGCAAAATGAACTACAAAAGAAGTTAAGATTCCAGCTGATGCTCTAAAATGAAGGCTTCTGGGTGTCCCCAGTTCATGGAGACACTTTTTGCTTTGTTTCCACAACTCATCATTGGCTGCGCACTCTTGGGAAGATGGGTTGGAACACTTACGCCTTCCTGAAAAGGTGTGAAATGTCAATCACCTTCAGCTCCACCCACAGTTCTCCAAGCTGAATTGGGACTTAGTCTCAGTACCCCTTTCCCTATTTTCTCCTTGTGGTCCAGCCACTAGAACAAAAGGGGGCCACAATTCAAAGGGTGGAGCCCTTCAACTGTGTGACCTCTTCTGAAGCTGTAATCTTCTCACCAATCCACTGCGAAACCTCCAGTGTTTGTGTCTCTTACATCAGGATGGTCACCTATACCCTGCTCACTTCATGGCTCTATATTACAGCCAGAGATGAGCTCTGGAGATCAGGGGCACTGTACCCAGAGGAGAATAAACACAAAAAGGAACAGGACTTAAAACTAAGCTCCATGATCTGTGGCAAAGAAATTACTGTTTCATTTGGAGCAGAGAGGGCACGTATGACCTCTAGGTACAAACCTGCAAATATCTCACATGCGGAAAGAAAAAAGACTTAATGTTGTCCTAAGAGGAGAAATGCAACCAAAAGATAAAAAGCATGAAATATCTTTGGTTCGACGAATACAAAATCTAAGAGAGAAGTTCCAGCTGAAAATGACTGCTGGGCAAACTTCTCCTCGTGGGACACTTTTAAACATGGGGACAGCACCACGTGGCAGAGGCAAAGAAAAGGGAATTCCTGGTCTGACCATCGGACCAGAGGAACCTTTGAACCTTAAAATCCTGTGATTCTTATTTATAATTAAAGGGGCAAACACTTCTGGCTGTTGGGCCCTTCCACCCAGAACAGGGAGAAGATTACACAGTATGTTAAGATACAGAAAGAAGCTGAAGGAAGTTAGGTACTCTGGGACAGAGAAAGTGAGCGTATTAAGGTGATGATTAGAACTGTGCTGTTAAATATGTGAGTCATCACAGAATAAAAGTAAAGCAGCAATAATCGCTCATTTTAGGCTTGTCCCTCAACTCTTCCTTAATTAATGCACAGAGGGCATATACCTGAGGGAATATTTAGGGCTTGGAATTTATTTTTTGGATAATGGATTTAATTCCTGAGGTTTTATTGTAAGCATAGCTCTGAGTTGTGAGTTCGATGTGGTCAAAAGCAAATAGATAACTAAGAGTTTGACAAGAAAGAAAACAACAAATGAAGTTTCTCTTACCCTTTCATCTCTGGGTCTCCCAAGCTTAGGTGTAAACTAATATGAGCACGTATTACACATTTTGTTTTGCTATGGTTCATGTGATGTATGGAAAGCAAACGGGGCTCACAGATGCTGGGCTGTAAACACAGGTCTTGCATCTAGTCCGAACTTGTACCAGCTGAGTTACTTCACAAAATCACAGAGCCTACCTCCCCTCAGTTTTCTTACCTGGAAAATAGGGCTAACGATGTCTGTTCTAATTATTTTTTACTTTACTATGAGGAGTAAATTGGGTAATAATAAGCATTTTGAAACCCCAAGTGAATATTTAGCCTGTGAGTAAAAAACAAAACATGTATTAAAAGAGTTCTTGGGCAAGGCTATATATTTTTATACACACCATTACATGCTTCTCGATATAGAATTTGTAAAAAGAATACACATCAACCACTTGTTAGCAAATTGTAAATCACTTCCCCATTTGTTTGTTTTAACTTTTATCACAGATCGTTAAAACAGGAGTTTTTTATATGCCATATACAGAAATGTGAAAATATACTAACTTGTGTATCTCTGTGTTTTCTAAAAATCCACTACTTTTAAACTAAATCTGAGAACGGGAGATTCTTCATCATACAAAGAACTAATTCAAGGTAAAATACTAAATCCAGTTTGTTTTTCTTTAATGTCTCTCATTTCCTTTCCTTTGCCCACCTGTTCCCACCACCCTTTCCTCCCAGGTGAACAGGAATCCTGTGTCAGCCCGTTCAGCTTATACCCCACTCATAGGTACATGTGTACCCTGATACGTGAAAATCAATGCATGATCTTTTCTGCAAATAATTAACTTTTAAGAGTCCTCCCTAGCTATGGTCTGGAAGCCTACCCCCATTTAGCTTTGGGAAGGCCGGGCACCTGTGAGCAACTGAGAAAAATTATTTACTTAGCTGCCCACCTCTTCTGACAATGCAGATTATCAAGAAAATTATATAATAGTAAGTAAGTTGTTCTGCTAGGCCCATATGCACACAATGCTGAAGGTGAACTTTTGATGTGAGTAGCTGTTTTCCCAGCCATTAGTCACAAAATTTCAGTGTTTATGTAACTACAGTCAAGATCCAGAGGCACCAACTTGACCAAAACTTTCCTTCTCAATATTACAGTACAGTTCTGCTTCTGTACACAACTTACGTGAATGTAGGACTGTGTGGTTATGCTAAGTTGGCTGGAAAATTGTGTTTTCCTTGACAGCAATTAAAGCTCTACCCAAAGATCTTCCAGCCTGAAACAACATTTAAAGGCATATTTTTTTTAATTCTGGGAAAAAATTATTAATGAAGCAATGAAACCCTACACCAAGTCCATAAAACCGGCTCCATTTCAGCTAAAATGTCATTGTTTCTGCCCTCTACTTTAGACACTGGCATGTTATCTTTCAATTGACATTGTTACAACTAAATGTATTAATCACACATTGAATTCACAAAGTATCTATTTGCAAGATTTACAAAATAGCTCATGGATACTTTCTTCTCTTATAAAAGGAATAGCCCTTACAACATTCAGGATTGGTTAAACAAAAAAGAAAAATGAGCAACTAAAAAATATTAAGCAGCTGCAACCTAAAGGAATTATACAATTTAAAATTGAAAAATAAAACCCTACTGGTCTCTCACCTGATACTTAAATCTTTTCCCTGTATCGCACTCTCCAAGTTCATTGCCAAGCAGATGCTCAACTGATTGAATAAAACTAAAAACATGGACATATGGAAAGTGATGTATATGTGTCTGGAAACTATTATATAAATAGATGGCTGTGACTGGTTTGATTCAATAATTAGCCTATAGGGCTAAGAACTCAAAAGAGATCAATTTGGCATAGCCAAACTCCTCAGCAATAACAATCACAGCAATACAAACAGCGTGGAGCACTCACTATATAACAGACACCGTCCTAAAGACTTTACCAATTTTGCTCATTTAGTCCCTACTCATGGCCATCAGAGGCGGATAATGTTAGTTGCATTTTCCAAAGCGTAAGCTGAGACCCTGAAAAGTCAGGCAATATGCTCTAAGTCACCAGACTAGAAAAAGTAGAATTAGGACTGAAGCTCAGATCTGCCTGTCTTTTAAAACAACTGTGTCCTATGACCATGTAGGACTTGAGAAACATCATGCCATCGAGAAGTAAGCATCAAGAGGGCTGGCCGAGAGACGCTAAAACTGTGTCTAGAAATCATCTTGGCTAGAGCAGAGAATCATAAACTCTACACATGAGGGTTTATGAACTTGACAAACTCTTATCAGGTTCCAAGAAGTGGAGTCAGAAAGGAGCCTGTAGGTTCCACAGTTTTATAGGGACCAGGTTAGAACCTAGAAAAGTCTGCCAGATAAAAAAGAAACAGGCTTGTACTATCACTTCAGGGAAATAAAATTCAGAGCACATGTGGTCACCAGTGCAAGTCAGGGGAGTAAGGACAAAGGGCCAAAACGCCCTTCCACTCATCTCACCCTAATAAAGGAGGATTTGGAGAAGAAGTGACAGAAACTAAGTAAGAAGGTTGCAACTTATTACCGTTACTGTAATCCTCAGTTCACCAGTAACTTGGAGCAATGATTATACATTATCAGAAAGGGTGATGGGGGGGTTAAATGCAATAAAATGGTATTCAGCACAATATCTGACACATAGAAAGTGTTCAGTAAATATTACCTCCTGCTTTTAGTGTCGCTCTTTTAGAGAATCACCTCCAGCTTTCTAACACAGGGTAGTTTTATGCAAATAAACATTGACTGGAGTCAGAAAACTCAGTTTGAATCTTTTGTTTGCTTGTGTTGCCTGACCCACATTGGACAAGGGTGCTTAACTATCTGAGTCTGGATCTGTTCATCATAAAAGTGGGACAATACCTACCCACAAAATCATTGGAAGGATCAATTAAGAATGTATTAGAAAAAGGGGCGGGCCCCTTCCCCTTCAGTGGCTCATACCTGTAGTCCTAGTACTCTAGGAGGCCAAGGCAGGAGAATTGCTTGAGCTCAGGAGTTCCAGACCAGCAAAAGCAAGACCCCGTCTCTACTAAAAAGAGAAAACTTAGCCAGACTATGTGACGGGCACCTGTAGTTCCAGCTATTGGGAAGGCTGAGGCAGGGGGATGACTTGAACACAGGAGTTTGACGATGCCGTAAACCAGGCTGATGCCACAGCACTCTATCCTGGGGCAACAGAGTGAGGCACTTACTCAGAAAGTAATTTTATTAGAAAATCATTAGCGTGTCATTTGGCAAGCATAAAGGCATTCGCAATCATAGAAAATGTATTCAATGAAAATATATCGAGGGCCTCCCCAGGTGACAGGCACTGTGACAAGCACAGGTTACAGAGCGGAAGATGGAAGATAAAGTTTCTGCCTTCACGGAGTTTACATTCCGAAAACGCCCCTGAGGTGTCTGTGTAATCTGAATGGCATATTCAGTCAGGCTCAGAATATGACTTTTTGTGGGATCATAACCCATAGGCCTTCACTTATTAGTAAAAACAAGGGAGTAGATCTGACCAAAAACGGAAATAAAGGGGATAAGGCAATGAGATTGTTTATCACTGTGTTGCTGCTCAGGACAAAAAATAGCACAACAGTCATCCTCGCTGTGCAAAGTGCCATAGGTGGTGGATCAGGAGAATCATATTTACAAGCAGAAGAAGGAAAGCTTTAAGAATAACAATAATAAACCGAACAGAAGTCCACTGAGTCAACAAGACCAAGACAGTAAACCCTCCAAACACTGCCCATTTCCTCCAGAGCCCGTGCTCTCCTGGTTCACTCCAGCACAACTGGCTGCTGAAAGCACCAGGAACTTAGGGGTCCCTGGAGCTCACTTGGGAAGTTCAATCTGCTCATCTAAAGCAAAAGTTCTCTCCCCTCAGCCTCGTGGGCCCTAAGCTTTAACGATAAAAAGATGTCAAGTTCTAGAACAAAGTAACTATACTAAAATGATGAGACCACAACTGTTACATTGACATGACACACAGGACTAGCGCCGAGATGTGTGTTAAGCAGAAGCAACGCTGTCTGCCAGCTGTAGCGTCCGGACGGCCTCTGAGTAGATTGCTGTGGATTGCTCTGTCTCTTGACAACAGAATGTTTTTCTTGTTCTCATGCGTGTGTCATAATTTTTGATTGAACGCTGGTGTAGAAAAACAGTGAAGGCACATCATCTTCTGACAGGCAGTGAGTGCTGAGAACTGAGTCTGTGGGGTCAGCAGCTGAGCTGGTTTGGGTTTGGGTTTGCTCCAGCTGTTGTCTGTGCACCACAACTTCAGATCCCTCCAGCTGTGGGCTGCTGTTACCGGGTGTCTGGGTGGGGTCTGAGGTACCTGAGGGCTTTCCTCAGTGTTTCTGTCCCACTCGCAGGCCGGCCCTGCATGCCGGCACTGCAGGCGTGGGGTGGGTGGCCGGGCTGCCTCTCCACAGGCACAGCAGTGTGCCGCCCTCTGCGGAGCCCTGGTGTGGCTTGTTTGTGGCCTGCTGCTAGGCTTGTTGTGAGGCAGGGTGGGAAGGGGGTTCTTGATCCTCCTGGTACAGCCTTAAGCTCAGGAGGGGTTCTTGGGCCTAGGCCTTTGAATGTAGCTTTTTCAGTCCTCCTCCTCCCTCCACCATCGACCCTTCTCAGCCTCCTTACCAAACCCTGCTTTGTATCTAAGAAGAGTTTTGCCTGGAGAGTTTCCTGCCTCTTCCCCCGTGGCAGTAGACCCCCACTAGATAACATCACAGGCTCGGGAACCAGACTGCTGTCCCTGTCCCTCCCCAGGGCACAAGAGCAGAGTCCGAACAGGGTGGGCATGTGGCCTACTGTCAGCTCTGAGAGGGAATCTCTCAGGTCTCCTGTCCCATCTTTCTTGTGAATACCCAGTGGGGGGCTCCTGGAAAAGGGCTTGAGAATCACTGTCCCTTCTCCTTGAGTCTGCATCTCCAGAAGATTCTAAACTGTCTCATTAGTCTACATTTGCCCTTTAAGAATTTGCTAAAATTCTTTGGTTTTTACCCACTTTCACAGCAGCTGGCTTTCCTCCTCTACTTCAAAAAAAGATGAAGCAATTATAAGCCCCATCTCTCTGCAGAGGGACTGTCACCTTTTGAAAGTCAGTCTCCCGGCTGTCTTGTGACCTTGGCTCTTTCATGGCTTCAAGCAAATTTATGATTTTGTAAATGAGATGGCTTTTTTTCACTTTAGGATAAATATGACATACTCTTAAGGTTTCTACATCCTAAGTGGAATGATTCAGAAGTGGCTAACAATTTCCAATGCCTAGAGTCCAGATAGGGAACAGACATTATTAAACTTATCTAAGATTAAAAGGTATGAATTATGTGTGAATGAAGGACACATGACCTATTTGAGAACATACAAACTTTTTTTAGTAGTGTTCAGTCAGTTGAATTCCCAGTTATGATGTTAGCAGAGTCCTATGTGCTCGAACTTGATTAAACAATGACCTGGTTGATCTGTAACTAAGGAGAACTTTAAAATGTATCATTTTTAACCTAAAAGGAAATTCCTAAAAGTGTCATGCCCAGCAATCTCTACTTAATCCTGTGCTACTTTTAATATTTTCATGTTTGGAATGAAGATAGAAAAAGAGTAGCATTCCAGTTTTTTATGTGTAACAAAACCAAGAATTATTGCTCATGTCCTTCATATCAGGTTGCATGAAGCATTGACAGGTTAAAATAGAGAGGTTTAATATGCATAAATGCAAGATTCTAAAATTGGGCTTGATAAATGTACTTCAAATTTACAGGTACATAGAATTGGCAAGATCTGAGACTTACCTATCTGAAACTTACTAATGGAAGTTCACATGGAAATGACTTATTACTTCTAATAGTTGCAAAATCAGTAGATAAAGAATGGCATATTGGCCATAAAAGCTGCCTCACATTAGGCTGCATCAATGGAAGGAGAATATTTAGAACAAAAGAAGCCTTTAGTCCCACAGATTAGACGCACATGGAGTGTACTGTTGCTACATCTTAAAAGGGCCATTGACTTCCTGGAATTCAGAAAGAGGAAGATGGCCGGGATGATAGGGAGTCTGGAAACCGTGCCCTCTGAGGATCAGAGTCAGAATGTTGAGTCTGGAAAGGGAAAATTCGAAAGAACCCAATAGCATCTTCAAGTATTAGAAAAGTTCAGTGGGGGAGATTTGGCCTCCACTGTAGAGATTATTCCAAATCACAAATCACAGTGAATAGATTGAAATGATATGAAACTGATATAGTAAGTGTTATTTGACGTGTTATTACTTTTGGGGTGAAGTGACGTGAACAAGGGGAGAGCAAGTGCTTTATTAGCATAAGGCTAAGATTATGGATTTTATAAGACTATGACTAGTATATTTCTGAGTATAATATTAATTTCTCAAGGAAATGAGAATTTTTTGAAAGAAAATTAACCTTCAAGTTAGTAGAACAGGTTTGACTTCAGATCCTCACAGAACCTAAGAAGAAAACAGCTGTAGCATCAATTTAGAGCCGTTTGTTATTCTCTGTCCCCGCCCCAATCCTTTAGAAGACGGCTCATTCTCCCCACACCCCAGCACAGCGAGACAGTGGGACCAGACTTTACAGAGACAGTACCTTTGTAGAGAAGCACGGCCATCAAGTTTCAGTGGTCAACAGAAGGTACAAATGATTCAAGTACATCAGAACTGAAGATGCTAACAGTTAGTTCTATTTCTAGAGAGTGGTTTGTGCTCTCAGGGTAGTAGGAAATGGGGTAACAGCCATTATATGGATCTATGGTAGAGTAATAGGTTAAAAGAGAGCCTAAAGAGGTAGACTTTCATGTCGCATGAAGCATACTCAGTATGATCTATCAGGAGAAAAGTAAGATCCATCCCCCTGAACGATGCCCCGCTGCCCGGGGGAGAACAGACATGCCATGTACAAATAAAAGGAAAGATTTGACTACACAG
This sequence comes from Galago senegalensis, assembly GCA_963575145.1. Lineage (NCBI taxonomy): Eukaryota > Metazoa > Chordata > Mammalia > Primates > Galagidae > Galago > Galago senegalensis. The sequence continues at coordinate 27,077 of CAUYTI010026801.1, forward strand.
GGTACAGGCATAAACCTGGTAAAAAGCCTTCCAGGTCATTGTATCTTAATGAACAAAACGGAAATGTACAAAGAAAGGATTATTGACTATATTATAAAACCATCATGCCAAAGAGAAGTATCCTAATTTCAAATTAAGTGAGGGAGCTAACACAATGGCAGAACTGAACCTACAACCACCCATACATTCTACTAATCAAACTCAATGTACCCAAGAAACAACTAGGAATTCAAGCAACAAATGCCCAAGTGGGAAAAATTCAGGAACGTGGCACAATAGAAAATTTCAAATTGTGAAGCAACACTTCAATACCCCAAATGCCATATTGTCACATACCACATGCATACGTGCATACACACACAGAAACGCGGTTTTTAAATCCAAAAAACAGAAATGTAAGAAACCTCATAGAATGAGGCTGCAGAGAGGCTCATGTGATGCTGCTGCTCTTCCCTTGTTTCGTCTCCCCCATTTCTGCCATCCTGTTTCCCATGGATGAGCCCGCTCAGTCCCCCTCTGGAACACTCAGTCCTGCCCTGTGTCCAGACTGCCTCACGCACAGCCTCGCATGACCTCAGCCTTGAGGGCCTCAGGCCCAGGGCCCTGGCTTTGCAGCTCTCTTCATCCAGGAACTTGGCCTCCTCTGGGACCACAGCCCCTCCCTAGAAATGTAAATCACTTCCAGGTTCCTCAGTTTTCTATCTGGAAAATTTTAGAGCTCCTATTCTACTTAATTAAAAAGTGAAAGTCTTAGTACTTATGCCTCAATTTTAATCCCTATTCTCTAGCTAATTAATCCAACAAGTATTTTTCTTTGGGAAATGGAGCTTTGCCAGAATGTCCTCCTAACTACTAGGGCCCTGTGACCTATGGGCTGACTTTCAAAACTGCACAACTCCAAGTTCCTTGAGAGCTGGAACCATCAGCTGCTTGGTTAATGCTGAATTGCCAGGGCCTTACACAGAGCTTATGCTCAACAAATACAATATCAAAACAGCATGGTATTGGCACAAAAATAGAGACATAGACATATGGAACAGAATAGAACACCAAAAGATGAAACCAGTCTCTGCTTGCCATCTGATTTTTGATAAACTAAACAAAAGCATACAGTGGGCAAAAGAATCCCTATTCAACAAATGATGCTGGGAGAACTGGATAACCACATGTAAAAGACTGATACTCGGCCCACACCTTCACCCCTTACAAAAATTGACTCAAGGTGGATAAGAGACTTAAATCTAAGACAAGAAACTATAAAAATCTTAGAATAAAGTGTGGAGAAAACTCTTGATGATGTTGGAGTGGGGAAAGATTTTATAACAGACTTCAGGAGCCATCACAACAACAAAAGTGAACAAATGGGACTTAATTAAGCTGAAGAGCTTCTGCACAGCTAAGGACACAACAAGTAAAGCAAAATGACAACCTTCAGAATGGGAAAAAATATTTGCATGGTATCAATCTGACAAAGGATTGATAACTAGAATCTACAGAGAACTCAAATTAATCAACAGAAAAGGCATAAACAATCCCATCTACCTCTGGGCAAGAGATACGAACAGAACCTTCTCTGATGAAGACACATGAATGGCTAACAAACATTTGAAAAAATGCTCATCATCCCTGATCCTCAGAGAAATTCAGATCAAAACCACCCTGAGATATCACCTAACCCCAGTGAGAATGGGCCATGTCACCAAGTCTCAAAGTGGCAGATGCATGGATGTGGAAGGAAGGGAACACTTTTACACTGCTGGTGGGACTGCCAATAATATAACTTTTTCAGAAGGCAGTATGGAGAATCCTCAAAGAACTCAAATTAGACCTCCCATCTGATCCCACAATCCCATTAGTAGGCATCTACCCAGAAGAAAAAAAAATCCTTTTACCATAAGGACATTTGCACTAGACTGTTTATCGTAGCTCAATTTACAATCACCAAAACGTGGAAACAATCTAAATGTCCACCAACCCAGGAATGGATTAATAAGCTGTGGTATATGTATACCAAGGAATACTATTCAGCTATTAAAAAGACGGAGACTTTACATCTTCTGTGTTAACCTGGATGGAGGTAGAACACATTCTTCTTAGTAAACCATCACAAGAATGGAGAAGCAAGAATCCAATGTACTCAATTCTAATATGAAGGCAGTAGATGATCTAATATGAGGAGGAGGATAGGGGAATAAGAGATAGAGGGAGGGGGATGGGGTCACGGTATATGGCACACCTCTTGGGCCGGGACACAATTACAAAAGGGAATTTACCTAACAACTGCAATCAGTGTAACCTAATTCTTTGTACCCTCAGTGAATCCCAAACAATAAAAAAAAGGCATGAATGTATGGCTTCTCCCTTACCTGGTATTCTCAATCACCTGCTCTATCCCAATGTTGAGATGGTCCCAGAGTTATGTTGGATCTTCTGATGGCCCATTGTGTCCCCAGAAATGTGAACAGACCTAGCCATGGTCCTTGGGCATACATCTTGCCTGCAAGCCTGGGCCTCAGAACCTCTCATAGGCTCATAGGAATTCTGTCCTATCTGTCCCACAATGAAAGGATTTCCTGAAGTGGTAGAGATGCCCAGTTACTGAGACTTGGAAACATTCATTCATTCATTCAGTAAACATTTACTGAAGTCTAACTGTTGTGTGGGCACGGGCAGCAGAAGTGACTCCATCAACAATGTGGAGGAGGAGATTCACAGCAAGTGGGAGATGAGGAAAACAAAGTGCTTTCCCAACACTAAGATCCTATGCTTAAAAAGAATAATGAGAAAAGTTAAATAACATGACGTGAAGATGCGTGTATAAACAAGTAACCAGATACCATAATGAAGCAACTGATCTCATAACTATTGCTACAAATGGATGCAAATGTCTCCTGGGAAGGGCACAACATCTCTTCTGTGATTTCCCTGCCAGAACTGTGTAATCTGAATTTGATCATAGAGAAATAATAGACAAGCCCCAGTTGAGAGACATTCCACAAAATAAGTGACTGATAATTTTCATACATGTCAAGTTCAAAAGGCAAAATAAACACTGAGGAAATTCTGTGCTGCAGTTTAAACAAACAAAAGAGACTTGACTAAGCGCACATTGTGATCCTGGAAAAGAGATATAAAAGGCTATTACTGCACAGCTAATGAACTTGAATACGGACTAGGGATTAGATAACAGTATTATATAAATGACAGTGAGAGAACATCTTTTGTTTTTTTATGAAATAAATGCTGGGGTATTTCAAGGTAAAGGGGCATGATTTCTGCAATTTGCCCACAAGTGGTTTAGAAACAAGAAGGGATAATAATAAAGCAAAGGAGGCAAAATATAAACAAGGGATGAAAGTGGACAGGGCATATGGGAACTCCTACTATTCCTGCAAATTTTCTGTATGTGCAAAATTTTATTTAAATAAAAAGTTGTAAAAATATGAAATAATGGAGGGAGCTTTGCTCCCTTCTATTAAGAGTGTTAAGGATAGGGCAGCACGTGTGGCTCCGTGAGTAGGGTGCCAGCCCCATATGCAGAGGGTGGTGGGTTTGAACCCGGCCCCTGGCCAAACTACAACAACAACAACAACAAATAGCCGGGTGTTGTGGCGGGTGCCTGTAGTCCCAGCTACTCGGGAGGCTGAGGCAAGAGACTCGCCTAAGCCCAAGAGCTGGAGGTTGCTGTGAGCTGTGATGCCACAGCACACTACTGAGAGTGACAAAGCAAGACTCTGTCTCAAAAAAAAAGAATGTTGAGTGGCTCCTGTGGCTCAAAAGGGTAGCATGCCAGCCCCATATGCCAGAGGTGGTGGGTTCAAACCCAGCTCCAGCCAAAAGAAAAAAAAATGAGTGTTGAGGATAAAGGAGAAGGCACGAGTTTAAATGTTCAAACTCATCCTAACGACCAAAGTATGGGGTCACTACCAACTGGGTTTCTTGTGGGTTACAAGGACTTCTGACAGTAACATATCTATAATAAAATGACACAGATCTGAAGTCCAAAAAGCCAAACAGGGACTATTAAGGGTCATTGGCAAACCTTGAGGCTAGTAGCCAAAGATACACTGCTTCCCTAGGCCAGGCCCGCTAGTGAAAGTAGCTTTAGAAAACTGATCGAAAATTTATTCTAGAAAATGAGTCTAGAAAATTAACAGAACCTCTTCTTAAACATCTCCCCATAAAAAAAATTCAAAAATTGACATTCATAAGTGTCAGGGATGTTAGAAACCTGAGGAACAGAGAGGTCGAGGACCTTGTTCAATATCAAACATTAAGAAAGCGGTATAAAAACAGCAGGCATTGGGGCAGCACCTGTAGTCCCAACCACTAGGGAGGCTGAGACAAGAGAATCTCTTGAGCACAAGAGTTTGAGGTTGTTGTTAGCTATGACAGCTCAGCACTCTATCCAGGGTGACTGAGTGAGACTCTGCCTCAAAAAAAAAAAAAGAAAAAGACAGTACTAATAGACTGCATTTTGAAGAACTGAGTATCACCACACAAATAACTGAGGGCACCCCAAACTATAAATTAACTAACGTAAATTATTTCTTGGTTACCTTAAGAGTGCTCAAGGCAAAAGATGATTTTTAATGCCTCTTAACATTATGAGAAAAAAAACTTAATTTTAATTCAGACGTGTCCACATATCCACCATACCTCTGGCCTTTCCCCACCCCAGTTGTTAACTGCTGGTGATTCTTTCTCCAGCCCGCCCACTTCCTGGTCTCAGCTCTCCTTAACTGACCACTATAGAAAGGTCACAAAGGATCCTGCTGCCCTCTAGTGATCTTATGTTGGAAGTGTCAGCCACAGTAGGAAAAATCAGCAATACTTTTATAGATAATAATATTAATAAAAAGCCATTTATACTCCTCTAGTTATACTACTCCACAGTGGGTTTCAGAAGAGAAAAAAAGTGACTATGATCATGGAAAAGTTTTTTGACTTCACAGGGCCTCAGCAAAGATATCTGTAAAGGGAAGATTAAAATCGCTCCTTTTCATCATTGTCCTGTGAGTTGAGATACTATATTACACAAAGGGTCTTGAAACAGCACCTCTCACTAAAAGGAAATTATTGTTACCTTATTTAATCTGACAGTTCTATAAGGTTAAGGAAGCCAAGCAAGCACAGATAACTCATTGTTTAAGTTAACTCAGCCAGTATTATGGGCAGAACTAGACGTAGAATCCAAATTTTCAGATTCTAATTTTAGTTCTCTTCATGACACCTCAATATTCCAAACTCGCATTGCTAACGAGAAATCTTAAAAATGTTTTTAATCTTGTTTTTTTCTTTTTGAAAGGGTCTCACTCTGCTGTGCAGGCCAGAGTACAGTGGCCTGATCATATCTCAATACAACCTCAAACTCTTGGGCTCTACCAATCCTCCTGCTTCAGCCTCCCGAAGTGCTGGGATTATGGGTATGAGCCACCACCACACCTGGCCATTTTTTTTAATTTTAAGGGGCTACTTTTATATGCTGCTAGTGGTTGCCCTTAAATCAGAAAAATATGTATTCCATTGATAAGTGGTCACATTTCTGGAACAATGTCTTAAAAATTGTGAGAAACCCCAGCTTGGTGCCAGTAGCACAGTGGTTACAGCACCGGCCACATGCACTAAGAGTTCAAACCCCGCCTGGGCCTGCTAAACAACAGTGACAACTGCAACAAAAAAATAGCTGAGGGGCGGCACTTGTGGCTCAAAGGAGTAGGGCGTCGGCCCTATATACCAGAGGTGGCAGATTCAAACCCAGCCTGGCCAAAAACTGCAAAAAAAATAGCCAGGCATTGCAACGGTTGCCTGTAGTCCCAGCTACTTGGGAGGCTGAGGCAAGAGAATTCCAGGAGTTTGAGGTTGCTGTGAGCTGTGATGTGACAGCACTCTACTGAGGGTGACATAGTAAGACTCTTGTCTCAAAAAAAAAAAAATTGGGAGAAACCCACAAAAATTTGTAGATTTGAGTTGAAAACAAGCTAAATAAGACATTTAATTTAGATTAATTTTGTATAATTGTTTTTATTTATGACAGAATTTTAGGTGCCAGATGGTTCTGTAAGGGTTATGGAAGTATCAACACTTCAATGATGTAGGTATAATTATTATCTCCATCCAACATGTGAGGAAGCAGAGGAACAGAAATAGTAAATACCTTGCCCAAGGTCAAACATTAGGACATGAGAGAGCCAAGAATTAAACTGAAGTATTTTCTCCAGAGTTCAAATTCTATTCACTAATTAATCTGTCTCTGAGAAAGAACAATGCATGAATCCAGCCATGTAATGTCATTGACTAGAAGCAACTATATTATGGAATATTGTACAACAATAAAAAGTATGTTTCACAGGTGTTAAATTTTATGGGGGCATGCGTGCATTAAAATGTTAAGGGAAAACTGCATGCAAAACTATAAACCATATTATTTCAGTTCTGAAATATGTATGTGTGTATGCATAAAACCAAAATCTAGATTTAAATAGTGGCTTTGGGGGGGTAATGGATTATTAGTAATTTTGTTTCCTCCTTTACACTTTCTAGATATTCTAAACTTTTATTAATGTGACAGAATTGTTGTGATCATCACAATATTTAGATTTTTTAAAAATTTTGGGTACCAAACCCCCCAGAATTTTCCAGAACAGGATTTACTTTATCATAATAGTTAAATAATGAATCCAGAAGTATAAATAGGAAATACTTGCAAGAAAAACAAGGATACCAAGGGTTGGGAATAGAGGAAGGATGTTCACACTGGAAGGGAAGTGTTTAGTAGGACCCCTGTGCTGCGTTAACTTTGCACACTGGACCCAACTTGTGATTTAAGGTAGCTCTGCATAGGAGGTCTCTTCCCAGCTATCATTAGAATTCACTGTAGACTGGAATAGTGTGGATAGAGAACCTGATGTTTTAAGATGAAAAAGCAGGGAAGAGCTCTAAACCCAGAGACACAATCTCTGGATTGGAGGGTTTCAAAAGTGCCGTGGGAAAACAGCCTTCTGTCTGACAATAACCCTAAAAAGTGTGTTGCTCCCTGACCTGGGCAGAGCCTATCAACAGCACCAGATGAGTCAGCAGAGGGCCCACATGGAGGTGGCATGTTTCCAGCCACTTTGCACATGCCAATCTAACTCTCAGTGGAAGCCTGGAGATCAAGATAATGCCTTTGGCCCTGCTGTCAGGCTGGGACAGTTAACACTAAACTGCTGAGTCTGACACTTAACAGGACTTTGGCACTCCCTTGAATACACACTAGATAGGCATTTTTTTTATTATTATTATTGTAAAGTAGCTTGGGTTCACTTTAGAAATCCTTATTTGGTATGCATATCTGGCTGTTTCACAGAAGTTTCCATTTTGCAAAGAAGTTGGAATTGATGTCTTTCCTCAGAAAAGTTGGTAGTTATTAGGGGTCAACGAAAGTTTCAGAACCCACACAGGCAAAGAAGGTTCCTGCTAAGATTCACTCAAAGAAAACCACCAAAAGAGAATTCTGAGAACTCATTTCAGGATGAAGCTGCAAGAACAAAGGAGTATTTTTATTACAAACAAATGCTGTCCATTGATAAACAGATGCAAGAGGATTCTCTTCCCAGCTACTGCTGCTACTGCTGCTTCTGCAAGGGAAATCCGGCTCCTTAGAGGGCCGCTGCGGCTCCTTCTCCTCCTCTGTGCCCTGCAGAAACCCACACAGAGCTCTGAGGTAAGGGCAGCCAAGATCTCCTTACCGGCAAAGCTGTCACAGAGCGTCCACCTGGGGACAGCCTCTAGATGACCCAAACCTCAGGCACTTGGTATCTAATTTCATTTAGACATTGTAACAAATAATGTTAGTGAAGAGCATTGCAAATAATGATTGAAAATTGTAGAATTCTTTATAAATTTGGCTTTATGGAATGCTAGTGGTGTGGTTTTCTTGATCTCCATAAAAATTAAGTAAAATACTGCTTTCCTAGGACAAATAATGCAAATGGATCAAGTCTATTTGGCTTTAAACTGTATTATTCAGATAGGCTCAAGTTATAAGTGTTCTAGTTTAAAGTTCTATCTAATGAAAAATAACCTAATGTTAAGAGATGACAATATACATATTTGAGATCTAGTGATACATTAACACAGTTTTGGGGTTCATCATGATATTTGACAGCAGATGGTATTTTTGGTTTGTTTTAGCATATATTGTCTGTAGACCTATTTTAAAACCTGCTGAAAAGAGTTATTGGTTAGAATCATCTAATTAGTCTTAAAATTTTATTCTAGTTTATACACAACTAGATGATGTCTCATCATAAATAACAGTAAAAATATCAAATGGTGGTTTTTTAACATAATTTTTATTTCAAAATATTAGGAGATACAAGTGTTCATGTAACATGAGTGCATTGTATCATGATAAAGTTGGGGCTTTTAGTGTACCTGTCCCCAGAATAGTGTATATTGTACTAAGAGGTAAGTTTTTAATACCTCAGCCCCCCTCTATTCTCTCCTCTTCTTAGTTTCTGATGTCCCTTACACCACTATATGACGTGTGTGTACCCACAGTTCAGCATCCACTTGTTAGTGAGAACTTGTGGTATTCGCTTTTCCATTCCTGAGATACTCCAGTTCCCTGCAGGTTACTGTGAATGACATTGCTTCATTACTTTATACAGCTGAGTAGTACTCAATGGGATATACGCATACACCACCTTGTCTTTATCCACTCCTAAGTGGATAGGCACTCAGGTTAATTCCACATCTTTGCAACTGTAAATTGTGCTTTAATAAACACTCAAGTGCAGGTATCTTTTGATATGATAACTTCTTTTCCTTTGGGTAGATCCCCAGTAATGGGATTGCTGGATTGAATGGTAGGTCAGTCACTTTTAGTTCTTCCAGGAATCTCTATGCTGCTTTCCACAGAGGTTTTGCTAATTTACAGTGTCACCAATAGTGTTCCTTTTTCACTTCATCCATGCCAACATTTACTGTTTTTTGATGTTTTTAATAATGGCCATTCTGATAGTGGTAAGGTGGCATCTCACTGTGGTTTTAATTTGCATTTACCTAATGATACATGATGTTGAGCAGTTTTTCATATGTCTCTCTTCATGTTTTTCATTTGTATATCTGCTTTTGAAAAAACTGTTCATGTATTTTGCTCACTTTTTCATGGGAGCTACTTGTTTTTTGTTTCTCTTGCTGATTTGAGTTCTTTGTAGATTTTGGAAATTAATCCTTTCTCAGATGAATAGTTTGCAAATATGTTCTCCCATTCTGGAGGTCATCTGTTTAGCTGGTCACTTATTTCCTTTGCTGTGCAAAAACTTTTTAAATTTAATTAAGCCACACTTATTTATTTTTGTTGTTGCTGTATTTGCCTTTGGGGTCTTAGTCATAAATTCTTTGCCTAGGCCAACTAGAAGAGTTTTTCCTATAGTTTATCACAGAATTTCATGGTTCAGGTCTCAGATTTAGGTCTTATTTTTTGAGTTCCAGTTCCAAAATTCTTAACATTGACTGGATGGAATCTTATCCTTTAACATATTTCTTAATGAGTACTGCTTATTTTAAAAATATCATTTCTTTGATAAGAAAGTAATGTTTTGGGATTTAGATCAGGCAAACATGGCTTTAAATGATGGACGGATGATGGGTGGTGAACTTTCATTCAAATCACTAACTTTGGTTTAGCACACACTAGATGTCAATGAATTATATTCATTGGGCCACTCATTGGAAAAGAATGTCTTTTTCCAAGAGGAGGGACCTTCCTGGGCACATTCTTGACTATTATCCAGTCCTCACTCCACTCCCCCTGGGGTGGAAAAATGTACTTGGTAAGTAATGTCGGAAAACATAACTGAGTGTGTTGAGTTTGGCTCTGTTCTTTTTCCTCCTGGGAGTTAGCCATATGGTAAAGGGTATCAATTCTTTGTCCCTTCATGACAAGAATCTTACCTGGGTAGGCCCCAGGCCAATACTGCCTGCAACTGAGGAGGCAAACCTGCCTCCTTCTGGAATTTATTCTTAACAAACCACTCGTCATCAGATCTAAAGATGTTGCTCCAACCTTTCCTCATTCAGTAAGAAAAATGATATATGTCTCTTTTTCATCTCAATTGTTTTAGAACCTGGATAGATAAGAGGGAGGCCTCCTTGGGAAACCCAATGCTCCTTATCACTTAAGGCTTTCCTTAAATAAATTTCAGAGATTTAATGTAGATTTTAAGCACTCATAAAAGAGGTCTTCCTTAAGTATACTTTATGAGAGAATAGAAAGCAGAGGAAATAGAAAGTATAATGTAACTGCAATGTTATTAATTTTTTCTTCAAAGTACTCAATATGGAAAAAATGCTATGATTTTAGTGATATGAAAAGGGTTACTTTCTCCCTAGGGAGATGAATTTTTCAGCTTTCAGTAACTCTTGTCAAACCAAATTCAATCTCTAGCACCGATGCAGGAAGGACTGGAACAATATCACGATTTTGAGTGAAACTCATTGCAGCAAATATTGATTTTGAGAAAATATAAAATAAAATATTGATTTTGAGGAGACTATTGGGCCTTATAGGGTATAGCAAATCTGCTGTCAACCTCACTGCTTGATCTGAAATATTAAAATCAAGATTGTTCTCTTCTTATAGAATGCAACAAAAATCAACTTTGACTTGGCACCAGGATCCTTTGATGATCAGTACCACGGTTGTAGCAAACAGGTCATGGAGAAACTAAATCAAGGGGATTATTTCACCCAAGACCTACAAGCCCATAAGAACTACTCCAGGATATGGCATAAAACCCACTTAACCTGGATGAACCAACCACAAACTCTTTCCAAGAACATGACGATTCCACATGCCGTGGCTCTCCTGGTCTACACATTGAACAGCAATGTTCGCTCTGACTTTTCTAAAGCCTTGGCCAATGATGCCAAGACCCCACAGCAATATGAACATTCATTCCACTTCAAATATCTACACTACTATCTGACCACAGCAATCCAGCTGCTGAGGAAGGAGGTCACCAGGGAGAATGACCCTCTGTGTTACCAAGTACACCACGAAGCAAAGGGTGTCCCCTTCAAAGCCTACATCGGTGCTACTGTGCGATTTGGCCAATTCCTCTCTACCTCCCTCCTAAAAGAAGAGGCACAGAAGTTTGAGAACCAGACGCTATTTACCATATTTACCTGCCTGGGTGTGTCTGTCCAAGACTTCTCCCTCAGGAAGGAAGTCCTGATCCCTCCCTATGAACTGTTTAAAGTTGTAAATATGAGCTACCACCCTCAAGGAAATTGGTTGCAATTGCAGTCAACTGGGAACCGGAGCACATATAACTGCCAGCTGCTAAAAGGTATTCTTAACCTAAGTTAAATCCACTCTTAGGGGCACAGACCACTGTTCTTTTATAAAAGTTATTTTTTTCTGAGTGGGCTTAAGAGAAAAAGGCCAAAACCACGGAACTCAGCCCTCAGGAATGATAGAACTGACTAATTCGAGAAAAAAAAAAACCCCTGAATTTCTTGGTTTCCTCTCCCTCCTTCCTCTTTCGCTATCTTAGGAAAATGTGTTTCTGCAATGGCATGATTATGTAGGGAATTCTAGACAGGGAGAGTAAATCCTGACTGGTGATGACAGGGCATAAAATATAGCATCTTTCCCTTCTCCCGCAAACTCGACTCTTTTTTCATGGTCATTACATAGATGAGGAGTTCTAAAAGTAAAGCAGGAGGCAAGATTTATTCATTAATTTTCCATTCCTTAACCATCTTTTATTGCAATAAGAGGTCTTGACAATATAGAATGCATAGAGAAAATTTTAGCCTGGAAGAGTTTTTAATTTTAAAGAGAAATGGAAACACGAATGAATGAGAACACTCCAAAGTGCTAAGTGATACAATGTGAAACAAGTGTAAGCAATGGATGTGTGGCTGCTCAGCACAGGGAAGTGGTCAGTCTCTCTGGGAAAAATGAGAAAGGCTTCACAATAGGGACCACATGGGACTTCAAGTGGGAATGGGGGCTTTCACTGAAAAAAGAGAGAAAAGTCATTTTTAAATAGAGAATAGCAGGTGATGGTTTCAATGTGTCCCCCGAAAGTGTATGCAACAGTGTTGGGGGGTCCTAATAAGAGAGGATGGAGTCTCTCCTAACAAGAGACAATCAAATGAATATTGTAATGTCATATATCACAGGCGCAGTTACCACGAGGGTGGGTTACTATAAAGCAGGTTTGGCCTCTGGTGCTTCTCTCTGTCCTGTGCACTTGTTTGCCTTTCACCACGTGACGCTGCAGCACAAAGGCCTTGCCAAGTGCTGGAGCCATGCTTTCAGCCTCCAGGACTGTGAAATAAATTTATTTTTTTTATTTAATAAAAAAAGTATTTAATAAATTTATTTTTTTATTTTAATACCCAGGCTTTGGCATTTTGTTATTGTTAAAAGAAAACTGACAAGACACAGCATGTGCTACATTATAAGAATTTCAAACTGCCTGGTGTCTTCAGAGAATCTCTGCAATTCTGAGAGGCTGGAGGACAGGAAGCGTAGGATGTAGGGAGAGTGTAGGTGTGGAAGGGGACAAGGCAGGTTATCCGGAGAGTTCTGATGGAGGCTGATTGTAAAAGTTCTTGTATTCCATAAGAAGGATGTTTGAACTTCCTGCTGTTGGTAATAAGAAGTCCTTAGAACTTTTTAAGGAGTGGAGTATAAATTTTATACTCCAAATCAATATTTTTACAAAGACCTCTGTTGATATTGTTAGCAAGAGAGATGAGAAATATCACAATACATTAAAGATTTGATCATCTCTTCTTTTACACGAGACATAGCCAATTCAATGTGCCACCTTTATGTTGACACCTGGCGATTTCACAGAGGGGTAGTTCTGTAGAATATGCTGCACCCTGTTTGACTTAGAAGGAAAAAAACTGTCATTTATTCACATATGAATTCCTCCACGCTCACAGCTAACTAGAACTCAGCTACAGTGTCTAGCTTTGAAATATCCCCAAATCTGTCTCCACTCTGTCATTATTGCTACTGTTTATATTAATAATTCAGGCTATCAGCGTTTCTCAACTTTTGGGGGCTGTAGTATTGTCACAAAGGTCTTCCAACTGACATCCACACTAAGGTTTAGAGCTTGCTCGGTCTGACCTATCCATAAATACAGACCAGGAGAGGTAATGTATCGATATTTTTACCTCTTCCCACCTCTCCTTAGCGGCATGGCAGCAATACAAGTGAAATGAGTCTCTGCCCCACAGACCCTATAGTTCAGAGTTTGCAGAGAATGGAAATCTATAGTAGAATATGGAGAAAACAGCGAGATTTTGATAGTAAGTGAGGACATTCACAGCCAGGTTCCAGAATTGTTTGGAACTACACCTAACTAGGACACTATTACTCCGTCCTCCTCAGGATTATGGGATGTACGATTCTTCTACTAGGATAATGAACACAGTAAAAAATGTAGTAAAAAGTCACAGGAAATTTATATCAAGGAGTGAGAAATGGAGGGAAAATTGTATGTAATAGAAACTGGTATTATGTTCTGACACTATAAACCTCAAAAAGATATTTTAGGGTACCCCCATACACACACACACATAAATTAATGTTTTTATCCTGTGGTGAAATTACCCAAAATTACCTTTAACTCAGTTTTGAGTTAAGGCTGAACTAGGTTAGTCATGTGTATTTATTAGATTCTAGATTCAGAATCTAGAATCAGTTTGGAGGAAGGAGTTTGTAAGTAGCAGAGCAAAAATACCACTGGTCATAGAGGGTAATATTTTCCTTATAAATATTATAAGAAGAAGTTTGGTTGCTCTTGATTAGCTATTTGAAATCACAAATCATACCTGAGAGAATCAATAATCTGGTATTGGTCTGTAAGTTCTTTGTGGACAGGAGAGTGACTACATAGAATTGAAGAGCTAAGTATGGAATTTAGGCTGTTTGACTCCCCATCTACCCTGTCTGAATTTGTATCCAACCTGTACTCCTAATAAGCTTTGTAGTCTCGGTCAAGTTGTTTAAACTCTTCAAGTTTCTTTATCTAAATAATGAGCATCTTAACAGAAATCCCATAGGACTTTTCTGAACATAAAATACTAAATTACATATATTCATCCCCTAGCATATTTTAGGTAAAATTGTGTTTGGTATTATTAACTTTATTCTTCTGGGGCACAGAGGTGCTCAACCTAGTATTTTGTTGAATGAATGAATGAGTAATGGTGAATGGATCAAGCATTCTCTTTCATACCTTGGGGTGATCTGGCCTTTCAGTTAGACAACCATCATAGCAGTTTTATTATTCTAAGACCTAGAGAAGGAAGATATTCTAGAAGGTTCAACTCCTAATCAAAAGTAAGGAGCTATAGTTACAATGTAAATGATTTAGAATGTGGTTACTTGCCAAGTAAGTTACCATAACTAAATTTTTCCTAGAAATTCATCAATTAGAGGCTTGTAGTTTGGAGGAAGGAGTTTGTAAGTAGCAGAGCAAAAATACCACTGGTCATAGAGGGTAATATTTTCCTTATAAATGGAAGGGAAAGGGGAAGAAAAGGGTCAGGGGTCAAATGATCAGCCAGGAGCTGGAACTGGAGCCTCTTCTCAGCCCCTGCAGCTGCGAAGCTATCTGGGAGGGAAAGAGCTTCAGAGATCCTTTCTTTCTCTGACCCTGCCCTCCTTAAAGGCTGCAGAGATGTCCGGTCCACCTTCTGGGTCCACCTTCCCCAACTAACTGTCATCCACTATTGGCCAGTTGTTAGCACACTTTAGTTGAGGACAAAAAAATTTACAGTAGTCCCCTTTTATCCATAGTTTTGCTTTCTGTGGTTTCGGTTACCCAAGGAAAATATTAAATGGAAAAATCCAGAAATAAACAATTCCCAAGTTTTAAATAGTTCTGCATAATGTGATAAAATCTCGCACTGTCAGGCCAGGAATGTGAAACATCCCTCCCTACTGCAGATCCACGCTATGAGCTCTGCTCCCCTGTAAGTCGCTTAGGACCTGTGATTATCAGATCCGCTGCTGGGGTATGGCAGTACTGGTGTCCAAGTCACCCTTATTTTACTCTATAATGGCCCAGAAGCACAAGAATGGTGATGCTGGCAATTTAATTAAGCCAAAGAGAGTCCCTCAACTGCTCCCTTTAAATGAAAAGGTGAACGTTTTCAACTTAATGAGGAAGGGGAAAAAATGTACGCTGAGTTTGCTAAGATCTATGAAAAGAATGAATCTTCTATCTGTGGAATTGTGAAAAAGGAACAAGAAATCCATGCTTGTTTTCCTATCACACCTCAAACTGTATCATGGGTAAGTGCATATAGGAAATAACACAGTATAGACAAGGTTTGGTACCATCAGCTGTTTCAGGCATCCCTCGGAGTTTTGAAATTTATCCCCCGAGGATAAGGTAGACTACTGTGTAAAGTCTTAGGTTGGACACAATTATAATAATATCTGTCTCTAATGATTAAAAAAGAAAGTTTGGGCTTGGCGCCTATAGCTCAACTGGCTAAGGTGCCAGCCACGTACACCTAAGGTGGCGGGTTCGAATCCCCAGCCCGGACCCGCCAAACAGCAATGACGGCTGCAACCAAAAAATAGCCGGGCGTTGTGGCGGGCGCCTGTGGTCCCAGCTACTTGGGAGGTGGAGGCAAGAGACTCACTTGAACCCAGGAGTTGGAGGTTGCTGTGAGCTGTAATGCCACGGCACTTGACCCAGAGGGACAGCTTGAGGCTCTGTCTCAAAAAAAAAAAAAAGACCATAGCTTCCCAGGCCTTCAATTTATTCTAAAATTGATCTTCTTGACTTAACCCAAATTCAAAAAGTTCCCAGGAATTTGTTGCCTTCAGAGAGATAAGAGGTCACACTGGTAAAATAATCAACTTAAGGGAGTAAAATTTGCAGAAGAAAAATGAAGGCCTTCTACACTAACAGCTTTCCCCTCTAATTCTCCTCACATCTCTCACATGTCCCATACTGGTTACCATAGAAACAGATCTCTCCATGCCCATTGGAAGACTCAAATTATGTTAACAGAATGTTAATTAGTTACTTGCCCTTAAATGTTGCTTCTTTCAGCAAAATAATATATGCCAAAAATCTGTAGACACACAAATACATGCTCTGTTCTATATCATTGGACTCATCCACAAGAGGGATTTATTTGTGAAAATGTTTTACATAGTCAAAATTCTTAACATGTTTCTAGGAAAATACAACCAATTGTTTGTAGTAAGCCTCGTTTTACATGTAAATCTGCCAGTTACTGGCCGTGATAACATGAGCCAGGGCTTAGTTTTTCTATGCCTCAGTTTCTTTACATGAAAAAGAGGAAACATTTTTAAACCTACTTTATAGGATTCTGGTGAGGAGAAAATGAATTAATATGTATAAAAGCTCTTAGAACAGTATCTGACACATGTAAGTACTCAACATTTTTTAGAGACTATTAGTATTACCACTGTTATTATTTATTTTATTAACTTCCTAATTCCTGTGTTAGTCTGGGCTTTAGTTATCTAAAGTTTGTTCTGTTTGCAGAATCACAATGACCTTGAGTACAGGGTCTGTCTCAGATAAATGGATGAAAGAATGAATAATTGAATGAATCCGGGTGATCCTTGGCACAGTAGGAGAACAGTCTTTGAAGCCAGGAAGATCTGGGTCTGTGTTAATAGCTAGGTGGCCTTGTGTAAATGACTTAGTCTCTGAGCCCATTTCTTCAGCCTCTGAGCTCCTTTATTCATTTGTAAGACAGGAGCAGTAAGGGCCTTGTTGTGATAGCACTTGGTGTCCATCTACTCTCTCAAACACAGTGAGAAAATATAGGACAGTACTTTGCACATGGAAGCAAGAAGAAAATGATTTAATGGCACAAATGTGTGTACAGAACGTGTGATGGTAAGAATAGAAGCCAAAGGAGAGATACAAGGAACAATGGTCCCTATGTTTCAGGTACCAACATTTTGCCAAGTAATATGCGAAAATATCAACACACATGACTTTCTGCATTTTGACAGAAACAGCTATAGATAGCCTTTGCCTGAAACACTAGATTAACTAGATATACTGCATGTCATTTTATCTTTTTCTGTTTTTCTTATCATGAACCTGAATATTTACCTCTGAGCAATCCAATACAATTCAGATTTAGACGTCACAAAAAAGTTAGAATTATGCAATTCTTCCAGACTTCATAACCTAAGACAGAGATGCTTAAAATTAAATTATATCAGTAAAATGATGTTTGTGTAGCAATTTAGTTCACAAAGTGCTTTCACACACATCATCTGTTTAATTCTTACTACCATCCTGTAAGTTGATCCCATTGTATTGATGCAAATACGGTTCAGAGAAGTTAAAAATTATTGGCACAGTTTACAAATGGCAAAAGTAGGACCCTTCCTGTGTTTTTGGACAATAATTTCAGGAAAATTTTCTCTATACAGTAGTTGCAGGGGATCCAACAAATGTTACTGAGAAATTACCATAAATTTCAAGTTTCTTGACGGTGACTATAAGTCAGCTTATGCACACTTAAATTTATAAATACACACCCAAATTCATACATATGCCAGTAGTTATCCTTGTACACGCAGCATAATACTAATGTTTGCTATTCTGACCTGTTTTATTACATTTTTTAAAAGTGATGGTTTTGACCTTCTAAGCTGATGTCACAACCCATTAATGGATCACACCCTCCAATTTGAAAAATGCCATAACAGGTAAAAGGGGAATAAAAAGCTCTGAAGAGATAGTCTAGTGGAAAACTAAAGATAAAAATAAAAGTAAAAATGATACAATGTATCCTCAAATAAAAGTTTTTTTAGATTATAATTAATTTAATTCACAGATGTTTTCCTAGTGTCCTAAATACACTGTCATGTAAAAATAATAAGAACAGTGTGAAGTAAAATGATAAGGGTCATAAGAGAAATAGAGGAAAAAGTATCAAGAGAGTTTAGAAGGAAGAATCACCTGAACCTTAGAGAAGAAAAGAAATAATAAGCTATTTTTAACATCCTAATTATTATGAAGAGGGTTTAAGAGTTGGTTTTTGAAGGATGAGTATGATTACAACATAGTGATGTTTACATATTTGTCTCCTATTTGAAGATCATTATAATAGCAGCTATAATTCATTCATTAAATAAAGAGGTATTCATGGAGTACTTACTGTATACTAGGGAATATCCTTGGTGTAGAAAAAAATAGGTGAAAATCCCTGCCCTTGTGGAATTTACATTCTTTACAAAGGCAGAAGCAGAAATGAATGAAATAAATACACAAATTATGTAGTTCATTAGTAAGTACTAAGGAGAAGAGCAAATCAGAGAGAGGGAATGGAGAATTCCATGGGAGGGAGTTGCAGTGTTAAATTGGGTGATCAGGAAACACTTCATGAGAGGACGAAAGTTGAGCAAAGGTTGAAAGGAGATGAGTGAGCTAGTCCTATGGCTATCTGAGGAAAGAGATTCCAGAAAGCGGGAACAGCAAGTGCAAAGGCCCTGAATATGACTCAGAAACAACAGCAAGAAGACCAGCGAATGGAAATGAATGAGAACAAAAGTGATAGAAAGTGAAGACGGAGGATAATGCGGGTTAGCTCCAATGCCGCCTGAAGGCAGGTGTGAGGACTTGGGCTTTTCCTTGCAGTCAGGTGGGAAACCACTGAGAGGTGTTGGACAGAGCACCCAGAAGGTTTTATTTATATTTTATTAGACTTGTTAACAGCTCGGTTGAGAATATACCATCATGGGGTAAGGCTGAAGCCAAGAAACCAGTTGAAAGGCTATTTGAATCACTCAGATGAGAGATGAAGGTGGCAGCAGTGAACGTAGTAAGACGTGACCAGATTCGGGATGCATTGTGAGGATGAGAGCCAAAGAGATTCCTGACATACAAAATGTGATGAATGAGGGGAAAAGAGGAGTGTAAGACAACCCCAAGGTTTGGCTCAAGTACCCGAAAGGATGGAGCTGGCATTGACTGAGATGAAGAAGACAGTGGATGGGGTAGATGTGGGCACAAAGAGCAGAAGTTTTGTGTTTGACATGTTGTATCCAAGATGTGATCTATGTAGAGACGTTGAGTGTGTCGTTCATGTCTTGACCTTTGGTCAAGGTCAAACAGGTAGGGACAGATCTTCAATATCAAAGCTAATCACCTCCAAAAACCATCTTTCTATTATACTGCTGCACTGTCAATATTTTCTGATAACACTCTTCAGTGGAATCTTATCCTATTAAAGAGAGGGAAAGGATGGGGCTGGAGGTCCTTGTGATCTCTCACCTCAATGAAGAGAAAAACCAAACTAAAAATGTTTGAGAACCATTCTAATGATAGACCTGCTAGAGACCTAGGGGTCTCTGTGAGTGTTCAGATAATAAAATCTTAGCACAAACTTTGACAAAAGTTCAAAAAGATGTATACTCTAATAGTTTTCCTTGCCTACTCTTACGGGTAAAAATGAGAATTTTGAAAATCCCTATTGGTATGTATAGAGAGAGAGAGATAGATACACAATGACACACATAAATATATATAAAAACATATAGTTTATATGTAAAATTCCAAATAGAAAGTCCAGGAAACTCAAAGAATTTTATATGTGACAGTAATGGAAATATGTTTCTCCCTCAGCTGTTAATTCTATCAAATAATATGGGCAAATATTGAAGCAATTAGAGTTAATTGTCTTCCCACCCAATCCACCAGTGCAGACTAGTTGAAAAAGAGATTCCAGTCTTTAGGTAGCCATATTAGAAAGTTTCTATCTCCCATCTCCACTCCTTTCTCCATCACATTGTATTCCCTATTAGTAGTTACAGCTGACAAGAATATTTGTTTTTCAATTTTGCTTCCACCAAAAACACTTAACTGGCTTATCTTTTTTTTTTTTAAGACAGAATCTCAAGCTGTCACACTGGATAGAGTGCTGTGGCATCACAGGTCACTGCAACCTCAAACTTTTGGGCTTAAGTGATCCTCTTGACTCAGCCTCCCAAGTAGCTGGGACTACAGGTGCCTACCCCAAGGCCTGGCTATTTTTTGGTTATAAGTGCCATGGTTGTTTGATGAGGCCAGGCTGGATTCAAACCCACCAGCTCCAGTGTATGTGGCTGGCGCCCTAGTCGCTTGAGCTACAGGCATTATCATTTTCTAAACTTCCTGTGAAAAATCTTTATGTCAAGGCAGCCCCCCCTCACCCCACACACACACACCAGGCAGGATTATGTGAATACTTCTTGTATTAAAATATCTTGTAATAAAAATTCTATAAATAGACATGCAATATATGGACAGACAATACAGTGGTTAAGAGCAAAGAGTTGAGTCAAACTGCGGGGTTAAGGACCCAAAGATGAAAGATTATTCCAAGGCGTGAAAGAAAAGGAAAACAGAGTGCTGGTTCTGGGCAATGTTATCTTTATTCTACCTGGGTGCAGGTGGGGTGAAATCAAAAAGGAATTCCACACGTGGGCTATGGCGGATGGGGATTTAAAGGATCAAGGGGATAGGGATTGGGGCATTCATTATTTCCTGGGTGGGGCTTGATTCTTCCTGGGTGGCTCAGTCTACCTGGGTGGCTCAGTTGTACCTGGGTCAGTACATTCGACTCTATCACAAACCATCTGAGTTTGAAAGTGGCCTGCATTACTTATAAGATGTGCTACCTTTGGCAAGTTTCTTCACATCTCTGGGTCACAGTTTTATCAACTGAAAAACAAGTATAATGATAGATTTGTTGTGAGGAGTAAATAAGTTAATATATAACAAGGACTTACACATGTCCTAGCAAAACATAAGTAGGTAACCATGTTAGCTTCCATAATGGTGATGAAGAGGATGATAATTAAGATGGGGTGATGGTGATGCTTAAGATGGACACTCAGGAGATCTCTACCACCAACTGGCTGGATACCTGAGATGAATCTCTCAACCTCTTAGAGCCTGTTTCATCATCTACAAAACTAGCACGATGAGCTCTTTTAGTCAGAAAAATCTGAGACAGTATTTTTTTAAAGGAGCTAACATCTGATGTTTTTATTAGAAATTGTCTGCGTTAATCAAAGGAGAAATGAAGTAGTTTTCAAAAAAAAATGCTCTGCTCCCTAAAACATCTCTAACTTTTGTTTTGTTTTTTACAGCTTCCAGCAAGAAGTGCACCCCTGCTCCTACAGTGATTACTTCTGTCTCCTTTTTGACCACTATCATCATCTCTTTCCTAAGTGGAGTTTAAAGGAGTCCTGGGGTTCTTTTTTAAAATATTTAAACAAAAACTTTTTATTGGTCTTTTGGCAAGAAATGAGAATTTGTTTGCCAGGGAGGATAATCCCATCATATTTCTGCCAAAACCAGTGTATGGATTCCTCATTGCCAAGTCCGTTTTGCCTCCCCTCCATCCCTTTGCCTTACTCCAGTCAAGGAACCCTGAATACTCCTGCAGAAATCCCTCTGCCCCGCTGTCAATTAACGCAGAGCTGGCTCAGCCCACTGACCATGAGTTGGCCCGTAACTCAGGCCTTAGCCAATCAGCATATTTCTTTTCCATGGACACAGAGGTTCATGCTGGAATAGAAACCAATCCAGTCAAAGCCTGTCAGATGTGATCAGGGTTATTTTTTTAGAAGTGGATTTGGGAGGCTCGGCGTCCATAGCCCAATGATTAGGGCACCAGCCACATACACCAGGGCTGGTGGGTTCAAACTTGGCCCGGACCTGCTAAACAACAATGACAATTACAACAGAAAAATAGCTGGGCATTGTTGTGGGCACCTGTAGTCCCAGCTACTTGGGAGACTGAGGCAAGAGAATCACTTAAGCCTAAGAGTTTGAGGCTGCTGTGAGCTGTGATGCCACAGTTCTCTACTGAAGGTAACAAAGTGAAACTCTGTCTCAAAAAAAAAAAAAAAAAAAAAAAAGAAGTGGGATTTGGAGTAATTGGAATGAAAGCCTCTTTTTTGAGTGGATATTAATGAAAACAGGGTATTTGCTATAGCTATTTGCAGCTATCCTCCTACCAGGAGACCTCACATTCCTGAGAAAAGAGCAAATGAAATAAAGGAAGAAGTGGGAAATGAAAGGAAACTGAGTCCCAGTGAGAATGTATATAAGCTTCTAGATCCAGCTGTGTCTGAAGGTGTTACCCCAACCATTTTCATTACACAAATCAATAAAGGATGGTTTTGTTTCCATAATCTGAATTGGATTTTCTATCTCAAGCAATTTAAGGAGTTCTGATGAATACAAAAATGATTTTTATTTAGTAATTGTAAATGGAACAAATGAAAGATCAAGTTGAAAAACAAAAGATGAATTCTTCACCAAATGCAAAAGCTTTGAGCCTCAGAGACTTAACCCAAGTGTGAATTTTCTTCCAAGATGTCTATCAACATTTAAGTTCAAACGAGTTGGTCTCAGATGGAAAAAACATAGACATTTGAGAAATAAAAAAGAAAGTTAATGAAGATTTTAGTGAAATCTCATATTATGCATATATATTCCTAAGATATTACAAAAATAAATGGTATTTTATTAACATTTAAAATCATGTGTTAATTTGTAAGGACTCATTGGCAAATTTGATTTTAAGTCTTCACAGCAGATTTAAGTATATGTATTAGAGAATATGTGGAAGTAAAGGAAAGAATATGAGTTCTCCTAATATGTGAGAACTATGAGATGCAAAAAAGTGTCAAGTATTGAATTTCACAGCTAGAAATGTTCTCCAACTCTTCCCTCAGAGAGTATAGAATTTAGATGGAGTCATGGAGGATTATTTGACCTGATCACCAAGACTCTAGAATTGTGCTAAATGGGGTGAAGGAGAGGGCTAGCTCCGTAACTCTGGGTTCTGAAAGTCCATGCTTCTGAGCCTTTATAAGATCTGAATAAGCAGAAAAAGTGGAAATCAGTTCATCTTCTCTCCATAGGAATTCCTAAAGAGGCTATGTCATCATAATCCAAGAAACTCAATGGGGAATTAATTACATAAAGTCACCTGGCAGAACGTTCAGGCACCTGTATACAATATTGTTATTGTTATTGTTTAAATTGGGATTTTAAACCTAACAGGACCAAGTGCTCCTCTGTCACCTAGATGCCCTGGTCTCTAAATCCAATAAAGCAAACAATTGTAACATTCTGTGATTTGCACAGGGTCTCTGGCAGGTTGGTGACAATCTAGGAGAGTCCTGAGAGCCTGGCTTTAGGAGCAAGCTTTGCAGTGACACTTGGTGAAGCAGTAATGACTTGCCCTGTTAGTAAAAGCCGCCCCACATTTTGCATATGTTTTCCCTGTGTCATAAAATGCATTTATGGAGCCATACTATGTACAAAGCACTTGGGGTTTAAGTTTGATATGGTAGGCCAGGTTTCTTATGAGTTTACAATCTATTAGGAGAAATTAAGACCACAAATAATTCACAAAGGAAATATCAAAACAGGGGGGAAATCAAGTTTTCTGTTCATGAGAGTTCAAAAGAGACATTTCTTTTGAGGCAAGAGGAGAAGCCAAAAATACTTTAAGTAGGAGGCATTTGGGTGAGAGCAGGGATGACAGGAAGAATGAAAACAATAGGGAAAGTCTGCCCTGTAGTCCCAGCTCCTTGGGAGGCTGAGGAAAGAGAATTACTTGAGCCTAGGAGTTTGAGGTTGCTGTTAGCTGTGATGCCACAGCACTCTACAAGGGGCGACTCTGTCTAAAAAAAAAAAAAAAGTCTGGCACGGTGCCTTATGCCTGTAATCCTAGCACTCTGGGAGACGAGGAAGGAGGATTGCTTGAGCTCAGGAATTCCAGACTAGGAGAAATGAGGTAGTAAGAGCAAGGCCCTGTCTCTACTAAAAACAGAAAACTAGCCCAGCAATGTGGCCAGTAGCTGTAGTCCCTGCTACTTTGGAGGCTGAAGCAAGAGGATTGCTTGACCCCAAGAGTTTGAGGTTGCTGTGAGCTATAATGCCATGGCACTCTACCCAAGGTGACTGGGTGAGACTTTGTGTCAAAAAAAAAAAAGAAAAGAAAAGGAAAAGAAGAAAGAGTATGTACCAAGTGCTTAGTCCTAGAAATAAATATAAATAATAAATGCATGGCACTGAGAGAAAACTGAGATTCTTCTAGCCTGTGAAGCTAGGTAAAGCTTTCTATCAGAGATGAGGCTTTGGGGAGGGAGAGCAGAAATGAAAGGCAAGATATGGGAATGGTCAGTGTATACACAGCATAGGGTCAGCAAGCTAACTTGCCTGGCAGAGAGTGAAAGAGTAATGTGGGCTGGAGAGGAAAGTTGATGCCTCTTAGGGAAGCCAAAAAAAATTTGCCTAAAACATTTGCTCTCCAGAAGAAATCATAGCTTTCTGAGTACAACAACGCTCCAAAATTGGTGACTCTTAAAGCATGCCCCAAGACAAGCCCCATCTGCATCCTTTAAAAAATTAAAAATTAAAAATAATAATAAAAAAGAATTTGTTAGGAGGCGGCACCCATAGCTTAGTCTGCAAGGGCGCTGGCCACGTACACCTAGGGTGGTGGGTTTGACCAGCCTGAGTCTGCTAAGCAACAATGAAAACTGCAACCAAAAATAGCCAGGTGTTGTGGCAGGCACCTGTAGTCCCAGCTACTCAGGAGGCTGAGGCAAGAGAATCGCTTAAGCCTAAGAGTTGGAGGTTGCTCTGAGCTGTGATGCCACAGCACTCTACCCAGGTCAACAGCTTGAGACTCTGTCTAAAAAAAAAAAAAAAATTGTTAGGAATATAAATTCCAGGGCCTGATCCCAAATTTATGGAATCAGAAACTCAGCAATCTGTCTTAATAAGCTCTGGAGATGATTCTGCTACACACCAACATTTGAGAATATTGTTTAACTTATGTGATTATGATCCTTAATCACACGTTTTTAAAGATAATGTTGTTTTTCCTCTTCTTGCTGCTGGTTTATGGAACAAATCTCTGGAGACACAAATTATTGAAATTACAGAGATAGGTGAATTTAGCTAAGGATAATTATACATAGTTTACATTTCCCTCAATCTCTCCCTGTAGTACAAAGTTTTTGTTGCAAAAAATCTGTAAAGTGGGTCACTGACTTAAATTGATTCAGGTCTAAGTTATATGTTCATGAAACTATAGGAAACCAGTTTTAGAAATTTTATTGTAATTTATGCTCCTTTCCTAGGGCAGGATATCTGCTGAAGATAAAATAGGTGTTCAAGTATGTATAAATTCACATGATTGTTAAAAGAGAATATACTGGCTCGGCGCCTATAGCTCAACGGGCTAAGGCGCCAGCCACGTACACCTAAGGTGGCGGGTTCGAATCCCCAGCCCGGACCCGCCAAACAACGACAGCTGCAACCAAAAAATAGCCGGGCGTTGTGGCGGGCGCCTGTGGTCCCAGCTACTTGGGAGGCCGAGGCAAGAGACTCGCTTGAGCCCAGGAGTTGGAGGTTGCTGTGAGCTGTAATGCCAGGGCACTCTACCCAGGGGGACAGCTTGAGGCTCTGTCTCAAAAAAAAAAAAAAAAGAAAAAGAAAAGAAAAAACAGGGGGAAAGGAAGCCAATGGGTGGTGCACTGATCTCAAACCAAAGTGATTTTGAGCTTCAAATCAGTTTCAAGTCTGTTGGAGCAACCCTCAGAGGACTCCATCTCTAAAAGAATGCCCTGCGGCTCCCCCGCACACTCCTGTGTCAGCTCTGAAACTCTGGGGATCTGCTTCCTGCCGACACGGACCCTTCACATCCCCTCCGGCTGCGTTCCTTCTTACTGTACTTTCAGAAATGGGATTCATGTTAAAGAAACAAAGTCTTTGGAGGAGATGCAATGATTTCTCTAAACCACCTATCAAAGTAATGGAGTCAGAAGAGCCTGGTCAGTAGCCTCAGGAGAGCAGAACAGGACAGGGCACCAGGACTGAGCCCCCCACCAGCTTCATTATTTCCTAATTAGTGCCTTCTTTTGCCAATTTCCCTAAATCCCTTTTGAAAGAGGTTAAAACTGAAAAGGACGGAGCCAGACTTTCTTTACTTAAGCAACTAAGATTTTTCTCTTTATGTACCATGGTAATCATTTTCCAACATTCTCTGACAATTTTCCTTTATAAAATCTCCCAGAAATCCAGAGTTGACACAGCTGGTGAGCCGGTGACCCAGGGTGTCCTGGCTTCAGCCCCGGGTTTCTCTGTTTGGCAGGCCTGCAACAGAAGGCCCTCCCTGGGGCTTAGATGCTGTGTGGGACACGAAAGGTGCTGGGGGCAGTTAAGGCAATGTTGTTCTGGTATCTTGTGATTCCCCCAGGTTGCAAACCTGATTCTATGGTCTGAGTATCACCTCCAGTGAGTAACTAAGGTTGAGCCATTGGGCTACCCCTAGAAGGGAGGAGGATACGATTTAGAAGAAGCACTTCTTGATTTGTAAGAAGTGAGAGAGAAGTCTGAAGGAGAGAGCGAAGCCTGAAATGGAACCTGTGTCCTAGGCACCTGCCGGCCCCAGACACTCAGAGTCAGTTGGGAAAGGGAGGTGGGGTGGAAAGTGGCTTTAGGAATATCTAGCTCGTGTCAGGGTCCTGTTCCTCCCCACGGTTGGGATTTCTCCGGGTCTGGAAGAGGCGCCCATTTCTCTCCTGCTCTCCTGTCTCATGTGAGCAGGATGAAGCAGTGAGGGCGGCAGGTATCACGAGGAAAGAGCTGGAAGCTCCCTTGGGGGTCCCCTCACTCGGCCTGTCATGGTTTTTAGAAGATCCAGAAGTTTTCTATGTCCATAAACCTTGCTCTGTGTGTCCAGATAACACTCCCCAAATCAGTAATGTCCAGTCAAATCTCAGCAGGCCAGTCAGTGGCCCAGACCAGCCCGGAGAAGACGGAGAGAGGCTGCAGCTCCTCCTCCCAATGGCACAGCGGGGGCCCTGAGCCACCTGACACTGTCCAGGAAAGAAGCAGGGAGGAGAGGCAGAGGGAGGGGCTAAGCTCTTATGTTGAAGAAACTGAGTCACAAACTTGAACCCTGGGGCCAAACTGCAGACCTTCTCCCTACAGCTGCTATTCAGCAGGCTGAGGAACGAGCCATCACAGACTGTGAAGGCTTTTTGTGTTGCTGTTTGCGGGTAGCGGTATTATAGAGCGTGCGTTTGGCAAGCCCACTATACATAAAACACAGTGGCTCTGAAATCACTGCTGGTGGTATACAATGTTGAGAAAATACCTAGACCTTCTGAATTGGATACTTTAAGAGGGTCAGTTTTATGGTCTACAAATTTTATTAATAAAAATTTAATCAAAAATGTCCCCCAGGGGTGGGGAAAAATATGGCTGGACTCCTCTTTATTTTTACTTATTTTTTAAATTAAAAAAAACTGACCAATAGAGATAATGTATGTTTCATGGTTTCCTGCTTATTTTATTTATGCCTTTGTGTTCCAAACTCACACATTTTATTTACGTTTACCCTGGTTTGAAGCCACTTTCACACATAATAACCACAGCCCCTGGAAGGCCCCGGGGTCCTGTACAAATGTGTGGCAGAAACTTATGAAGTTCAACCAATACTGAGACATTCTGAAATTATGATGCATACAAAGAGCCCATTAACTCTGTTTGCCAGAACTTAATATGCACTGGGTACAGCTTTAATCACCATATTTACTAGAGTGGGTCCAGAAAAGAATTGCAAGACAGTTAAAGAGGTACATGAGGGTCAAAGACCTGGAACTTGGTGTCTGGAGCAGAGGGGCTGAAGTGGCTGTGGCCAGAAGGCCCAGGGGATGGCCCAGGAGGGGATGTGAGACTCAGGAAGTCTGGCGGCAGAGTCCTACACTTATGTTTGATAAGAGCTGGACAGTCCTACAGTCATAGCAGATCACTTCCTTCTCCAGACTCTATAGTTTTCTCACCATAAAATGAAATCATTGGGCTTGGCACAGGAGGATAATTGATACAATCTTTAACTTGATAATAAGTCCTTTGGAAAGCACGAACTTCTTAACCTAACACCACCACTTCTAGGAATTATTTCTAAGGGAATATCGGGGGTTATAAGAAGCTCTGTGCAAAAGGGTACATCATGGGACTGTTGGAAATACCATTCAGAAATATACTTGTTTGTCAAATAATAGGTCACTGATTAAATGAATGCAAATCAGCTCTCAAAATTGATTTCACCAAAGACCAGTACTGTGAGAGTTTTCATCTTACAAAGTCGTAAATTCACCAAAATGTATATCTTTTAACTATGGGTGAGGTTCGTGTAATTTCATATTAGAGGGGATAGTTTTTGACAGTTTAAGTTTATAACAGTTTGTATTAGTTGGAGTCATTTTTATATCTTCAGAATATAATCATTCTTATCAAATCTAATTCCTTTAAAAGATTTAAAGATTTCCTTTTGAGGAATGCTTTCTTTTTTTTTTTTTTTTTTGAGACAGAGCCTCGCGCTGTCCCCCTGGGTAGAGTGCCGTGGCATTACAGCTCACAGCAACCTCCAACTCCTGGGCTCAAGAGAGTCTCCTGCCTCCGCCTCCCAAGTAGCTGGGACCACAGGTGCCCGCCACAATGCCCGGCCATTTTTTGGTTGCAGCTGTCATTGTTGTTTGGTGGGTCCGGGCTGGGGATTCGAACCCGCCACCTTAGGTGTCCATAGCTGGTGCCTTAGCCGGTTGAGCTATAGGCGCCGAGCCAAGAGTTTGTCTTCATGGGTGTTGTTCGTGAGTGCTGTGCTGGATAAAAATGCACATTCACACATCATCTCAATCCTACTCTTCTCCATTTGATTTTATACTCGAAAATTAAACCTTTAAACCATTCAAATTAAACTATTTGAAGCATAATATTTGTTTAGTCACAAGAAAAACAATGGATAAATTCAAGTAAAGAGTGTGGATTGATTTCAATGTACTGAGACTAAGACTACATATTTTAAGCTTCTATGTCAGATCTTATAATAATTACTTTTCCGTATTGAAGTAGTTTAGTTCAATTGTGAACTTGAAATAAAATGCCCTTCTTAGCCTTGAATTAATCTTTATTATTATTTTTATTATTTTTCTGTGCTCACAAAATTATAGAACGTGTTTGGTTATTTAAATCTCTATGCTGTTGAATTATATCCTGATTATCTAAGATAGGTATATGTCACATGTAAACAAGTGCTATTTCTCTGAGGGACATGATCGCAGCTCACCATAGCACCAGTAGCTCTCCAGCGTTGTGTGTAAGAATTGCCTGGAAGCTTAAGAATTCAGCTTGCGGGGCCTCTTCCTCTGTGATTTCTATTCCTTTGGTCAGGAATCATTATTTTTCTCAGTCATTCCTTGCTATTCTAATGTAACAATTTGGGTCAGGGATTGCGTTTTAAGAGCATTGCTAGACATTGTGATCTAAACTAGATTTAGTGAAATATGTGTAGCAAAACGTAAATGATTCCTTTCTTTCCTGCTCTCTTTTCATTACTTATTGCTAGTCTAAACTTCATGTACCAGTGCCCTCAAATCCACAATTAAGCAACAAGCTAGTATCTTCCTAACAGCCTATGTTTTTCATATAGAGAATATTACTTTTTTCATTTTATGATCCTCTGGTAAAGTTTGCTCAGAGACAACCAGTCATCTTTGTGACTAGAGCTTGGGCTTTGCAGACTGCATTTTATCCCAAATGCTTTCTCAATTTTTCCACCTTCATAATGAAGTGGTAAGGAATTAATAACCCTGTTAATGACCCTGGTTTGTGAAGAGTCAATTTTCAGAATGACTGTGTTGTTTCAGTAGACTGATATTGTTACTATGATGAGAGATCTCTGGTTTGGTGATCATACCAAACAGAGGGCATATGGTGCATTGGTCAAAAATACGGAGATCTACATGCTCCCCTTCCCTTCTGGATGCCTTGTTTTTGGAGAGCTGTAGGTATTCTGTTGCCTGTTTAGTTCAAGTATGATTTTGAAAACTAAATCTTCATTGTTTATTGCACAAATACTAATATAGTCAGTGTCCACGAAATGCCAAGCAGTATCTCAGGGCCTGGGGACACTGCTGTGAGCAAAATGGAACTGCTTCCTTGTCCTCATGAAACTTTCTGTCTAAATTATGGCCTAAAATAATTGGTAGTTTTATGAGGTGAGTCAGGTAGCTAAAGTGAGCTTGAAGTTGAAAGGCACATTAGTAAAACATGATTGCTGAGGACTTTTAGAGCTGGAAGCATCTTTAAAGATGATTTATTTTAGTCTTCTTATTTTAAAGCTGACAAAACGGAGATTAAAGCAGGTCAAAAGACTTTTTCCAAAATGTAGACAGGTAGTCATACAAATGGACCTTGAATGCAGCTCTGATAAAAATGCTGCCATTTTAGGGCTTAGAACTTAGAGATCAAATATTCAACTCCTCATTTTAAAAGTGAGGTTACTGAGCCAGGTCCCAAAGCCATATGGCTGATTTGTGGCACAGTCAGGATCTGTAGCTGAGTGTTCTTTATGCCAAGCAGAGTTCTGGACATCAATCTTGCTGTTGACTCTGAGTTAGAAGTTTTGCATCTACATCATCCTGCCTGTCTTATGGACAGAGTGTTTGGTGGAAATTACTGATTACTTTTGATCACCTTTTTTAAGGGATGGATTTCTCTGTGTTGCTCAGGCTGGCCTCCAAATCCTGGGCTCAAACAGTTCTCCAGCCTCAGACTCCCAAGAAGCTGGGACTGCAGGTATGTGCCACTGCAACTAGCTTCACTTTTTAAAAGATAAACTATAGATTTTGGAATAATTAAAAATATACAGACAATTGGCATGATGGTAGAGACAATTTTCATATACTCTACAAATAATTTTTCCTCTATTATTAATATCTTTTATTAGTATGGTGTATTGGTCAAAATTAATGAACCAACACTGGAGCATTATTATCGACTAAAATGTGTGCTTTGCTTACATTTCCTTAGTTTTTTGTCTTGTGTTCTTTATCTGTTCCAGGATCCCACCCAGGGCAACACATTACTTTTAACTGTATTTTCTTGGTTTCTCCTGTGCTGTGACAGTTGTTTAGACTTCCTCGTTTTTGAAGACCTTGTCAATTTTGAAAAGTACTGGTTAGGTAATTCGTAGTGTGTTCCTCAACTGGGATTGCTCTGATACTTTTCTCCTTGTTAGACTATGGTTATGGGTTTGGGGAAGGAAGATTGCAGAGTAAGGTGCCCTTCTCACTATGTCATATGAAGGACACAGCTGCCAATAGGACCCGCCGTTGTGAACGTCAGCACCAGGTACTTCGCTGGCTGTGAATGTCAGAACCAGGTACTTGGCTGGCTGGTGTTGCCAGGTCACTGCAGAGTTAAGCTTTTCGCCCCCTTTGAATATTGTACTATTTACAAATAGTCGCTGTGTGCACTCCACACTGACAGATTGAGGGATGACACTCTGCCTCTTTGAGAGCAGAGTCACCTACATACATTATTCCGAAGTTTTCTTCATGGGACATTTGTTTATTCTCCCTGTTTACTTATTGATTTGATAATTTTCAATAATTTACATAACTGTGGCATTATAATTCAACAGCTCTGTATTTTGTCACTCAGATTATCCTAGCTTTGGCGACTGGAGTGCTTTCAGTTGGCTCCTGTGTGCCTTTGATGCACTCTCACTGTTGAGGAGTGTGTTTGAGATTTTCTTACTTTCCAGGATCACAGAATGCTCTGGGCTCATCTTATTTGCTTACTGTCCGAGTTCCAGGATCAGTCACTTCTCCAAGGAGTTCTGGTTCCTTTTATTGGAAAATGGGGTTGGAAACAAAGGCATTGGTGTGCCGGTTACTACTGGGATGTCATCGCTTCCAGGCCCACAGGAAATACACGTGTGTATGCTAATGCCTGTATATACATGAATCTGTAAATATTTCTGTGGATATCCATCTGTATCTGTATTAAACTAAACAGAAATTTATACTGATGCTTTCAACATAATCCATGGCCACATGGATCATTTCAGTCTCCTCCCTTTACTTACGTGTAATCTCTCCAAATGAGAAACCTGACTTCTGCTGTTGCCATCCATGTGCATATATGATGGTTTAAACAAGCTTATCAACTAAAGCACAGCGGTTGCAGTTAGTTCCTTTGCCTTTCACTCACAGACTCTATACTTAGGTCAGCACCTTTCTTTCCGTCCCCTTTGGTGAAGTTGGTTCATACATGTGTAGGACAATTAGATTATTTTGTCACAATTTGCATTCCTTCTAAATCATTTTTTAAAATTTGCCTGTATAGGGCGGCGCCTATGGCTCAGTGAGTAGGGCGCTGGCCCCATATACTGAGGGTGGGGGGTTCAAACCTGGCCCTGGCCAAACTGCAACAAAAAAATAGCAGGGCACTGTGGAGGTGCCTGTAGTCCCAGCTACTTGGGAGGCTGAGGCAAGAGAATCGACTAAACCCAGGAGTTGGAGGTTGCTGTGAGCTGTGATTCCAAGGCACTCTACTGAGGGTGATAAAGTGAGACTCTGTCTCTAAAAAAAGAAAAACCTTAAAAAAAAATTTGCCTGTATTAAGTTTCACTCCTTGTGCTCTAAAGTTCTGTGAGTTCCCAAAGGTACATAATATCATGTGTTCACTGTTACCAGGGTATCACGGCCCCATATCCCTGACAATCACTGATCTATTTATTATTTCTATAATTTTGCCTTCTCCATAAAGTCAGACTAATGGAGTCCTGTACTATGTAGCCTTCTTAGGCTGGCTTCTTTCACTTACTGATACGCTTCTAAGATCTATCCGTAATTTTCCATGGTATTAATTACTTTAAAATAAGATTAAAATGTATTTACTTCACCGTTTGTGATTTTAGTTGTGTTGGCATACTATATAGCTTTATATGCTAATATGAATATATGTATATATTAGCAAGGAAAGAACTCAGTGCTCGTAGATGGAAGTAATTCACTCTATTGAGGGAGGTTAGGTAAAACTTCTCAAAACAGAGGAAAAACTTGGATTAAGCCTTTTATTTGAATAGTGTTCATTGTAAAGGCATTATTACACACAGACACACAAACTCACACACACACAGTCTCATTACCTCAGCAGAAAAACTATATTCATTTTTGAGTATAGATACATAAATATTTGGAAACATTGTTAGTAAAATTTTATTTTTTTATTTACTGATATTACTGAAAAATTATTTATATTTCCATGTATTCTTCACAATTATAATCTTGAAAATATTTTGAGTTTATTTTTATTTTTATAAAAAGTATGCATGTCAATTATAGATAATTAAGTAAATATAGAAAAGTATAAAAAGAGAAAAAATTATAATCCAATTACTCATCTGTTTTTTTTTCTAATTACTCATCTGTAAAGGGACCTTTTAGTATATTTCATACCAATTTGTTGAATAGATTTTAAGTTTTTGTCCAATTTTATTTTATTATGCTTATTAGCATTGTGATATTCTATGTTATTTAAGACTGGTCACAAACACAAATTTAATGGTTGCATAACAGCAATTTTTTGGGTATTCCTATGCTCATATGTTTTTTATTCCACTATTTTAAGTAATTGTGATAATACTGTAGCAAACAGCTTTGTAAATAATTTTTTTATGTATTTTAATCGATTTTCTTCAGAAAGATCCCCTAAAGTTAAAATAAAATTATCCCCCAAATAAAATAGTTGAGGATAATTTTGGCTATAAGTGATAATAACCCTCAACCTAAAAGGATTAAACAATAAGAAATTTTTATTATTTTATATCAAAAGAAGCTCAGAGTTAGAGCTGACAGTTACTTCATTCACTGACACCATGACGTAATCAAGAATCCTCGCATTCTTCTATCCATTCTTTCATCCTCAGCATCTGGGTGTCCGGCTTATCACTTCATTGTGCAAGATGTTTGGTACAATTTCAGGCACCACACCGTCACCCAAATGCCACCAGAAGCAGACAGAAGTTCTCCTATCAGTTTTTAGCAATAAAGGAAATACTTCTCAGAGGCCACATTGTCTTTTTCTTACATCTCATTGTCTAGATTTGTGTGCATGTCTGGCAAAAGGGAATAGTTGGCTCAAACCCACGTAAATTATCCTCTACAACTACTACGGTTTATTCTAATTAATATTGGAGTTATTTTCTCATTCTTTCAACCTGGGCTAGAGTGCAGTGGCATGGATACCTCATAGCAACCTCAAACTCCTGGGCTCAAGTGATCCTCCTGCTTGAGCCTTCCCAGTAGTGAGGACTCTAGGCACATGCCACCATACTTGGCTAATTTTCTATTTTTTGTAGAGACAGCTCTTACTTGTGCTCAGGTTGATCTTGAACTCCTGACCTCAAGCGATCCTCCCTCCTCTGCCTCCCAGGGTGCTAGGATTACTTGTGTGAGCTCCTGCATCTAGCCAATATCAGAGGGTTTTTGTGGCAAGAAAGAATTAGGAATGGCAGTTGGTTTTACAACCAAAAATATCTGCTATAAATATTTTATGTGGTTCTTCAGATCTTTGTTTTTATGCAACTTTTAGTCAGCTAGAGAATGTTTTTAAGCAAATTTTTAGATGAATACAAGTATTTTCATATGAGAATCTTTGTGTTTCACACATGAAAAATAATGCAACTGAGAACAAAATTCATAGCTCATAGGTGTTTTATCTGAAAATCATACAGATGTCACTTCATTGGCTCCTGGTAATTAATAGAGAAAAATACAATATACAGACAATCAAAACTTAGAGACAAAATTATTCTCTTTTAAGTAATGTTTTTCCTATCTGTAGGAATAGACAGTTTTTTTTTTGTCTGCTTTAAAAAAATTTCTTTCAAGATCACTCCAAATCTGACAGTATTATAACTGATTCTTCATGGAATAGCATAAACTTGTTTTATCTGCATAGTCCAACTTAGCTGTTCCATTGAGGAAGTCGTTTTTTCCCTTCAATTATAGTTTTTGTTCTTGTTTCTATTTCATTTATTGTGTTTTCTTTCTCAAAAGCAGTGGTTTTTGTTATGTTGGATCTTTATTTTCTATTCTTAATTTTCATATTTTTATTTTTCATATTTCTCATTGTTGTCAACTTTGAGGTATAATTGACAAGTAAAATTGTTTATATTCAAGGTATATAACATGATTTTTGATATACATATAAATCATGAAATAATTGCCACTACCAAACCAGTTAATGTATCCATCATGTCATAGTTATCTTTTTGTGTATGTGGTAAGAATATTTCAGATCTACAGATCTACTCCTGTGGCAAATTTCAAGTATACATACATTGTTATTAATAACACTCATGATATTGTTCATTAGATCCTCAGAGGGTAGTCATCTTATAACTGAAAGTTTGCTTATACTCTTGGACCGACATCTCTCCATTTCCTCCACCCTCAACACTTCCTAGGTCGAACTCTGCTTCTCACTCTTGCTTCTGTATTTTTATTTCTCGTACTTCCTCTCTGCATTCTTCTTTTTTCTGCAAATAGGGAGATCCAATTAGCATTTTATATCATTCTTTCTTATTTATTTATTCACTGAACAATATTTGAGTACCTAGTATGTGCCAAACACCATTTCAGGTGCTGGAGATACACTGATGAAAAAAATACGACAAAGTTGTTATTCTGGTCGAGAGACAAAATAATTTCAAGTAATCAGTGCTATAAAGAAAGATGACATGGAGTTAGAAAATACCGAGTGATGGGAAGTGCTGTTGTAGATGGGATGGTCGGAGGAGTCTCATCTGAGGGGATGAGATTATGGGAAGACCTGAATAAAGGCAGAAAGCTAATGTCATGGAAAATGGATAAGGGCTTTCCTGGGAGGAAAAAACAGCAAGTGCAAAGGGCCAGAGAAGGCGCGTGCTTGCTGAGCTGGAAGGACAGCCAGGAAAGCAGGTAGGTCTGGGTGCACTGGGCAAGGTCAGAGTGGGAAGAGGGGAGCCAGGCACTGACTGCATACTTGGTACGGGCTTTGGAATTTCCGTCTATCATTTCCTTTTGTTTCTTTTTCTTTTTTTGCAGTTTTTGGCCGGGGCTGGGTTTGAACCTGCCACCTCTGGCGTATGGGGCTGGCACCCTACTCCTTTGAGCCATGGGCACCGCCTATCATTTCCTTTTTACTTGAAAAACCTTCTCTAGCCATTCTTTTAGAGCAGATCTGCTACTAGTGAAAAATTCTTAATCTTCCTTCCTCTTATTTCATCTTTATTTCTGAAGAAAATTTTAACTGGATATAAAATTCTGGGTTGATAATTCTTTTATTTTCTCATGTAAAAAATCTTCTGCCATTTACTTCAATCCTCCACGGTTTCTGATGAGAAATCCTTTGTTGTTCTAATAATTTTTCTAGGTAATGCATAATTTTCCTGTGTTTTCAAGATTTCTTCTTAGTATTTAGTTTTCAAAACTTTGATTATGATGTGTTCAAGCCTGGATTTCTTTGTGTTCATGGATTAGGGGTCTGTTCTGCTTTGTTCAATTTGTTCAGGGTAATATCTTTTGCTAAATTTTCAGTCTTTAGCTATTATTTTTATAAATAGATTTTCAGTCCTGCACCCTTTCTGCCTTTCTGGAAATGAGATGACATGAATGTTTTGACGATACCTGCCCTGCTTTAGGTGAACTTTTGTTATTGCCCCTTCAGTCTCTAAGGCAATGTTAATTTTTTGCTAGTCTATTTTTTTTTCTCTGTTGTTCAGATCGGATAATTTTCATTGATTTATCTTCAAATTCACTAATTTTTTAACTCTGTCATTATTCATTGGGTCAGTCCAGTGAGTTTTAGATTTCATTTGTTGTATTTTTCAGTTCTAAAATTTCCATTTGGTTCTTCCTAATATCTTCTCCTTCTTTGCCAAGACCTTGTGTTTCTTCATTTGTCTTAAGAAAATTCATAACTGCTTGTTGAAACGTTTTATGATGGCTGCATCAACATGCTTGTCCAATAATTTCGACATCTGTGTTTTCTCAGTGTAGGTGTCTTTTGATTGCCTTTTTCTCATTCAAGTTGAGATTTTCATGGATTTTGGCATAATAAGTAATTTTATATTGTATACGGAACATTATCAGCACCAAGTATGAGACTCTGGTTCCTATTTAAATCTTCTATTTCAGCAATGATTCAACCTGTTTATGTTAAGAATTCAATCCTAGCCTACTTTTGTGGGCTGTGATTCAAACGCCAATTTGATTTTCAAAGCCTTTGCAGTGTTATTCTGGTTTGTCCCACTTGTGTGGTTCCCAAAGACCAACTTAAATTCTGGGCAGTGTTTCAGAAGAAGGTTCAATTTTCAAACCTTTGTTGTGCTGTTTCTGGGGGTTCTCTGCACGGGTTGTTCAGAGGTCTTCTCAGGATTTCTCCCCCTCCTTCCGCTAGTTAGAAAGAGGAGGGACACTTTTGCATGATTACAGGGCAGAGAGAGAAGCTGAAGCAGCCGCTGGCAGCCCCCAGCCTGCAGCATCTGGTGAGGAGGGAAGGTACTTGGCTGTGAGGCTTTTCTCATGGTGTTCACCTGAACAGGGCAGCTGTGGTCCAAGTGTTTATGTCGTTTAGCTAAGCGTTTGCTCTTTGGGGGTCTGAAAACTGTGCTGTGCTTGGTGTTTCCGGTCTGGTTCCTCTCCAGAGCCCAGGCCAGCAGGCATAGGAGGCAAACCAAACCAGACCAAACTCACAGCTCACAGCTAGATCATTCCTTTAAGTTCTGAAGTCCCTCATCAGTCTTCTTTCCACCAGCTTTTTATGAATGTTTTCCAGGGTGGGCAGGTTGGTTGGTTTTGTGAGTAAAGTGGGAGGAATAGGATGGCTGGACTGCGTGCCTTGCCTCTTGTCCAGACTGGAAGCTCAGAACTTTAGAGTCTATCCTCTGGGTAATGGGACACATTGGGGGCTCTTGAGGGAGGGTGGGACATCATCCACTTTACATTATAGAATGTTATGCTGGATGTGGCATAGAGACAGACCACAGAGAAACAGAAACATCAAAGACACCAGCTGGGAGATGGTGCTTGTGGAGGAGCTGGGGGATTGGACTAAAGAGGCAACAATGGAAGCTGAGAATGGGAGGGAGCGACAGAATTGGCTGATGAGAGGATGATGAATCATAGTTTTCCCAAGTTTTCTGGCTTGAGCAACTGAGTGAATGATTGTGTCATCTACTGAGGCAGGAAATACTAGGAAAGAGGCAAGATTAGGAGGAGGCATGGAGGCTCGGCGCCTGTGGCTCAAACAACTAAGGCGCCAGCCACATACACGTGAGCTGGAGGGTTCAAATCCAGCCTGGGCCCACCAAACAACAATGATGGCTGCAACCAAAAAATAGCTGGGCGTTGTGGTGGGCGCCTGTGGTCCCAGCTACTTGGGAGGAGGAGGCAGGACACTCGCTTGAGCCCAGGAGTTGGAGGTTGCTGTGAGCTGTAATGCCACGG
>CAUYTI010026802.1:0-24776 GCA_963575145.1 Galago senegalensis
TCTGCTATCTGAATTTCAGAATCTCTTGGCATGTCTGGAAAGTTCTCTTTCATAATTTCATGAAGAAGAGCCTCTGTGTTTTGTGAAGCAACTTCATCACCTTCTGGGATTCCTATGAGGCAAATATTAATTTTCTTTGAATTATCCGAGAGTTCTCTGAGAGTGAGATCTGTTTTTGCTCTCCATTTCTTTTGATCTTTGAGCTCCTGGGCTTGTTCAAAAGCTTTGTCTTCAGTATCAGAGATCCTTTCTTCTACCTGTTGCACTCTGTTACAGAGGGATTCCACTGTGTCTTTCAGATCCTTGAGGGCTGCAAACTGTTGTCTCATTATTTCCAAGTCTTTGATCATTTTATCTTTGAAATCGTTGAGTTCTTGAGTCATCTTTTGAATAATTTCTTGAGATATCTTTTGAATCATTTCTTGAGAAATCTTTTGAATAATTTCTTGAGCTCCTAATTCCTGCGTTTCTTCCAGTCTGTTAATCTTATTTGCTATCCACGTTCTGAACTCGATTTCTGACATCCCAGCCATTTGCTTGTGGATGGGGTCTTCAATTGTGTCTTCCCCCTTTTCCCTTGGAGGAGTTGATCTACTCTGGTTATTTGAGTTGCCAGAGTTTTTCCACTGGTTCCGCCCCATGCTGAGTTGACCTTGTTTGGAGGCCTTATTGGAACTGTTCAGTTGATGGCTTCTTCTGGTTGCCCAGAGAGACAGGCAGAGCGTGTCTGTTGTCTTCTCCCAGTTCTTGGGTGCTGGGGTAGCTGGGGTGCAGTGGAACAGCAGCAGCTGCACAGGAGTGTGCGTGGCCGGATTAGACCTCGTTCAGCCTGCCTGGCGACCGGGGAGGGGCAGGAAACTGGCAGCAGCCAGATCAGTCCTAGTTCAGCCCCTCTGGGGCAACCAATGGAACAGGGGAACTGTAGTGGCTAGATCAGTCCTAGTTCAGCACCCTGGATCAGCCAGGGGGTGGGAGAATGGCAGCAACAGAGTACTAATTATGTTTTTACTGTTTGCAGGGACACGGCCCCAGAACTATTGATCTTTAAGGGATTGATAGTATGATCTATCTACTAAATAGTGTGATAGTTGATAGTGTGATCTATCTACTAAAATAAAAGTGCTGTGGAGTAGCCAGCCATGATTAGGGTAATTGTAATAGCCAGGATGCCCACATAGACTGTGGCTTATCACAGAATGTTGGCTCCCTCAGCAGAATCAGGCAGAGGAAAAAGAAAGATAAAAAAGAAGAGTAGGCTGGCTCAGCACCTGTAGCTCATACACCGAGGCTGGTGGGCTGAAGCCTGACCCAGGCCTGCTAAACAACAATGACATGTACAACCAAAGAGTAGCCGATGTTGTGCCAGGTATCTGTAGTCCCAGCTACTTAGGAGGCTGAGGCAAGAGAATAGCTTAAGTCCAAGAGTTGGAGGTTGCTGTAAGCTATGACACCACAGCACTCTATTGAGGGTGACAGAGTTGAGACTCTGTCTCAAAGAAAAAGAAAAGAAAAGGGGAGGGGAAAAGGAGAAGAATAAGAAGAAGATGGAGGAGGAGCATTACAGTGGAAGAAGAAAAGGAAGAGGGAGAAAAGAGAAGACAAAGACAGACAAATAAGTATGGAAGAGGAACATAAGAAACTCTTTGAAAGGTAGAAGGCTGTTTTGAACTTGAATGTGTGTGTGTGTGTGTGTGTGTGTGTGTGTAATGGGGACACATACAAGCACATCTAGGCAAGTGCTGCAGGTGAAAGCTGCAGCTGGGGTGGCTGATATCATGAAAGAAGACATTGCAGAAAAGCAGAGTAAGTTCTGTAAGTTCTACGGTGGCCTCTCCCCCTCCCCTCTACTGAGGCAATCATTACCTGCTCTCTCTTGGCAGAAATCTGTAGGAATGGCTGGAGTACAGGTGCAGGAGCCTGGAAATAAGGTCAGAGCAGAGAGGAAGTCCAGCTTCATGAGGAGGTAAAGAAAACAAAGGGAACTGAATGGCTTCAGGAATCCACACCTCCACCATACATCCGGCGGGCATCTAGTGCTCAGGTTTTAAGATCCAAGGTGGCATCCCTCTCTTCTCTTCATTCTCTCTGAAGGTTTGATAAAAATTCACTAATGGGTTGCTTGGTGAGTGATTCCAAAGGAGATTAATTAACTGCAATTTGCAAAGTCTTAAGATTTATATCCTTCTCTGTCCTTGAAGTCAGCAGCATTGCCATGGACTCAGCAAGATTTCCTGAGCTCAGCGCTGTTGACATGTTGTGTCTTTGTTGTGCATGGCTGTCCTGTGCATTACAGGATGTTTACCAGCCTCCCTGGCCTCTTCCTAGAAGATGCCAGTGGTTTCCAGTTATGACAATCCAAAACATCTCCAGACTATGTCAACTGTCCCCTGGGGGGTAGAATTGGCCCTGGTTAGGCAACTCCCCAGTTAGAGGTACGAGAGTAGCCAACATGAACAAGAGACATCTGTGTAGCATGATGACACAAAAGAAAAACAATGCACTGGGATACATAAACATTAGTGACAGTGTTGGAACTAGGAGAGGAAAGTAACAGAAAGTGAGAAATAGAAGAAAAGAGAAGATACACTGAAAAATATGCTTAGGGATTGCCTCCAGGGAGAAGCACTAGGGGGCTGAGAAACTGGGTCATGTTTCCCTGTTTGAATACATTTTTATCACAGTACACAGCTCACAGACAGAAAATAATGTAAAGCACTTGCGAGCAGCTGTTCTACCTGTCAAAGTGAACACACAGACAACTGCCAATCAGCATTTCTTCCAGACCACACAGCAGCTTCTCTTCCCTAGAGTAAGCATTATTCTAATTTTTAATGGCAAGCTTTTTCTTTTGCTTCCCATACCCTCACCACTATGCATTCCTAAACTCCATAGCTTAGTTTTGTCAATTCTTTTTTGAAATGTACATACACGGAATTTTTTTGTATGTATTCTTCTCATACTCCAGGTTAGGAGTCATACATGGTGTTACATGCACTTGCTGCTTATTCTTTTGTGTCTGTGCAGTAATACATCACATGAGGAAACCACAACTTATGTACTCATTTTATTGCTGATGGACATTGGGGTTATATCCATTTTAAGGCTATACTGAAAATGCTACTCTAAATGTCCTTGTACATACTCCCAAGTGCATGTGTGTATAATTTCTCTAGGGAATATACATAGAAGTAGGATTGCTGAGTCATAAGGTCCTTGTAAGCACAACTTTACTAAATAAGCTAAACAATTCTTCAAAATAGTTTTATCAAGGTATGCTCCTGGAAACCAGGGATGAACAATATCTTGGCTCCATGTCTTCCTTGGTACTTGGCTTTTCACAGTTCTGTGGTTGGTTTTCAAATTTTCTCTAATCCAATGTATGGAAATGATATCGCATTGCTGTTTGAATTCATACTTCCATGATGATTAATGAGGCTGAGCATTTTTCATGTTTGTTGGCTATTTGGATTTTGTTGTTGTTGTTGTTTTGTTTTGTTTTTGAGACGGAGCCTCAAGCTATCCCCCTGGGTAGAATGCCATGGCCTCACAGCTCACAGCAACCTCCAACTCCTGGGCTCAAGCAAGTCTCCTGCCTCAGCCTCCCAAGTAGCTGGGACTATAGGCACCCACCACAGCGCCGGCCTTTTTTTTTTTTTTTTTTTGGTTGCAGCCATCATTGTTGTTTGGCGGGCCCAGGCTGGGGATATGAACCCGCCACCTTAGGTGTATGTGGCTGGTGCCTTAGCCGATTGAGCCACAGGCGCCGAGCCGGCTATTTGGTTTTTTGTTTGTTTGTTTGTTTGTTTTGGCTATTTGGCTGCCCTTATTAGTGAAGTTCATTGATCTTCTTTTTGACCATGTATTTACCATTTGATTTTTCTTTCTTTCTTGTATATCAAGTCCTCCATCTGGTATAAATTACTTTTTGCATGAAGTATATCCTTTTGAATTTTCTTTAATTAGGATTTGCTGATGACTAAATTTCTCACTTTTAACTTTTCTGAAAATTCTTTTACTTTATGCTTATTCTTTTTTTGAATTTTTTTTTATTTTTAACAGGCCATTTGAAGGACTTTATGCTCTCATTATTAAAGATATTTTAGTTAGCTAAAAATTCTAGGTTGGTAGCTATTTTTCCATTAACATTTTAAAGACATAGTTCCACTGGTTATCGCTGCCTACTGTTTTTTGATTACATCAGCAGTCACTTTAATTGTTAACACTTTGAAATAAGATGTCTTTTCTCTGGATTCCTTTAAGGTTTTTCTTCTTGCCAGGTACGGTGGCTCATGCCTGTACTCCTAGCACTCTGGGTGGGTGACTTGCTTGAGCTCAGGAGTTCAAGACCAGCCTGAGGAAGAGTGAGATCCCTTTCTCTACTAAAATATTTTTTAAAAGGGTGGTGTCTGTGGCTCAAAAGAGTAGGGCACTGGCCCTATATGCCAGAGGTAGTGGGTTCAAACCCAACCCCAGGCCAAAAACTGCAAAAAAAAAAAAAAAATAGCCAGGCATTGTGATAGACGCCTATAGTCTCAGCCTCTTCAGAGGCTGAGGCAAAAGGATCACTTGAGCCCAAGAGTTTGAGGTTGCTGTGAGCTAGGACATCATAGCACTCTACACAGGGCAACAGAGTGAGACTATCTTGGGGGAGAAAAAGATTTTTCTCTTTGCTTTTGGATTTCTGTAGTGTCATTGTGATGTCTAAATAAACAGTTTTTTTTTTAAAAATCGTCTTGTTGGCTTTTATGTCTATGAATGGTTTAGTGTCAACACCTCTGGAAATTCTCAGTCATGACCTCTTAAAAATTTGCCTTTGTCTTATTTTTTTCCCTAATCATATGTGAATTAGTCCTTTTCAAAATGTTCTTCAAATAACTTGCTCTTTCCTATGTTTTTCAACATTTTGTCTCTTTGTGCCGTATTCCAGATAATTTCTTCTTCTAACTTACTAATCTTATATTCTGCTATGTCAAATTTAGGCCATAGCCTGTCTTAATATTAATTCTTTTATTTATCACAAGTTGTATTTTTTTTCCAAATTTACTCTCTGATTTTTATAATACCCTATTCCTTATAGATATTTTCCAGCCCAATTAATTTTTTAAAACCTAGTAAGCATGATTATTTTTCAAGTTGTCTCTAAAATTCCAGTGCCTGAAATCAGTAAGAGTCTTTTCCCAATATTTATTGTTTGTTGCTTATTAACCACATAACCTTACCTCCTCAAGTGTTAGTAGCTGGCAACAACCTCAACGCAAATTCATTGCTCATTGTTTCTTGGCAGGTTCAGGGTATATGAATCCAAGATTCAAATCTACATGAGAGCCATTCCACAGCCACAGACTCTCAGGGACAACTTTATCATTCTTCACCATCTTCTATCCTTTTCTTATTTTTTTTAAGTTAAATCATAACTGTGTACATTAATGCACTTATGAGATACAATGCACTAATTTTATATACAATTTGGAAGGCTTACATCAAACTGTCAACATAACCTTCACCTCACTCACTTAATTGCCGTGCTAAGACATTTATACTCTACTCTTAATAGATTTGACATGTACCCTTGCAATACGCACAATAGGTGAGGTCCCATCAATTACTCTCCCTTAACCCAGCCTCTGCCCTTCCCCCCACCCTCCTCTTCCCTCCCTCATTCTGGGCTATAGTTGTGTTTTATCATTCATACGAAAGTGTATGTGGGTGATTGTATATTGGTTTCATGATAGTACTGAGTACATTGGATACTTTTTCTTCCATTCTTGAGATACTTTACTAAGAAGAATATGTTCTAGCTCCATCCATGTAAACATAAAAGAGGTAAAATCACCATCTTTTTATGGCTGCATAATATTCCAAGTTATACATACACCACAATTTGTTAATCCATTCATGGGTCAATGGGCACTTGTATCTTATTTTCTGCCTCTACTACAAGAGACTTCTCTAAAGTCTCCTAGAATTGAGCAGAGGAAGGAAAGTTTAGCTTGGATTCCTTTGTACAAAATGTCATGTCTTTTGTGGATCCCATTTAATTCAGGGGAAGTTTTGCTATAAGATTTGTGAGCTACAAACCACCCCAAAATTGAGGGGCTTAAAACAACAAACATGTCTTCCTATGCACACAGTCTGTAGGTGATCTACTGATGGGCTAATTTAGAATGAAAGTGGCCCTGTGCTTCAAG
This sequence comes from Galago senegalensis, assembly GCA_963575145.1. Classification (NCBI taxonomy): domain Eukaryota; kingdom Metazoa; phylum Chordata; class Mammalia; order Primates; family Galagidae; genus Galago; species Galago senegalensis. The sequence goes on from CAUYTI010026802.1 coordinate 6,189, forward strand.
ATATACTTTGACCAGGCTTAACTATAAGCTGTTGGCTTGGTTCATGTCTATTCCACGTGTGCTGAATCTGGGGCACAGACAAAACAGCAGCGCTGACCCAGGGCATGTTCTCAGAAGAATCATTAGAGCATCAGAAAGCATGGCTATTACACATCTGAGTCAATATTACAAATTGTGGGATATACAATTCCTCTGTGGACTATCTTTTCTATTCCATCCCTATCCACTGCCAGTTTATTACTTTACTCTATGTGAAATAAGTGTAACACCTAAGTGCCAGACCATTTAAACACATAATCTTAATGCTAGACTCACCCTAGAAATTCAGTATTATCGATGTTCAGAGAGATCAAAGAACTTGCCTAAAGTCATACAACTCCTACAAGGCCAAATTATCATCCTCAAAGTGATGCAATGCACAGATGGTTCCCTTGGGAAGAAGAGGCCTACTGGGAGCAGGGTAGCTCCTGGGAGTTGAAGGGTAGGTGCAGGGGACAGAGTGTGTGTACTGTGACTACCTCCTACATCACAATTTGTTCTCAGGACTATCTTGATGATTTATATTCTCCTGTGGCAAGTAGTTAGTATGCAAGAAAAAGAGAAACAAAGTCTAGTATTTACCAACAACAAGGATCAAAAGAGTAAAGCAAATTGAAATCACACACGAGTTATATATTTTCTTAAAGTTTCTAATTAAATTGAAGCAACTTCTGGGAAGGTCTGAATGTTCTCATCTATTGCCATGATCATCTCACCAGAAAAACAACTTTCTACTGCAGAGAACGAGAGAGAGAGAAATTTTTAACTTCTTAGCAAGACTTACACACACACACACACACACACACAAAAACCAGAAGGGGTTATGAATGACGTTGAAAACCACAGTATTTCTAGCCTGGTGCTTGCAGGTAGAGGAGAGGAAAGAGGTAAAGAAGAGTAATGAAGAGAAATCTGCGATGTTAGAGGCCACGGTATGAGGGATGTAATTATTAACAAGTGTCCCAAGAAGATTAAATCATGAAAATTAAACCAAATTTGACATTTTTTGAAGATTATTGTATGTATATCATTTATGTTTTGTTAATATAACCTGTGACACAAAAATGGCTTTATAAGTTACCATTATTCTCTTACTCTTGAAATCAAGTGAAGAAGAGAAGGAAAAGGAAGATGAGGAGGAGGCAGAGGAGGAGGAAGACAGGGACAACAAAACATATGTTCAGTAAAACAAGGAGACAGATATAAAAATACTCCGTAATGTGTAGAATCTCAAAATATAGAGAAGATTGGGAAGAAGCCACACAAAACAAAGCATAAAGAATTGTAGGAGGGCTGAGCAGTGGCAGATCTTAGAATTCACCAGCAAATAAATTTTCTAAAAGAGAAGAGTTTACTTTGAAAGGTAAAGGCCATATCCTTTATTTTAAACAAAAGTTGAGGGTTAAATTGATATAGAAATAGGAAAGAGAAATCCAAAGTAGACAGAATCAATGGAATTGTACAAATATTTACAAACAAGTTTTGCTGTAAGATTATAAAGTTGTAATTTTTGCTAATTCCTGACATAAAAGAAGTCACAAATCCTCATATGGAAAGAGCACCATGTGCCCTGGAAAGATGGCCCAGAATTTATTTAGACATAAAGACATATCCTAATAAAATTATTATGCTTCAGAGATAAAGAAACATTCTTTGGACAGCCAAGCCAAAAGACCAAATTACTAAGGAGGGGAAAAACAGGTTGGCCTGATTTCTCCATAGCAAAATGAGATGCTAGAAGAAAAGTAAGTAAGTCTTCAAGATGTTTCAGGAAATGTTGAACCAAAAATTTTATATCTGTATAAACTTTCCTTCTAAGTATAAAGTCTACAGACCAATATGTTTTAGTTTGTGAGAGAAAGATTTCTAGTGAGTCCTTCTTAAGAAAACCATGCAAGAATTAATTTTATCTAAAGGGATAATGAAGTTAGCTACAGGAAAAAAAATAGTCATAATGAATATATTTTACTATGAAACTAAGAAGAAAACTAAGAAACTTTATACTATGCATACTATAAAGGTATAAATAATGTAAATATTACAAACCCTGACAATGTAGGAATAAAAGAAAAAAACTAAGAACATTTAGTAATGAGAGGGGAAAAGAGGGAGCAGAGAAGTAAATTTGCTGAAGAAAGATAACTCTAAAATTATGATGTAAAATTATAAGACTATGGCTAATCACTAGAACAAAAATTCAGATCTTCCTAAATACTAACAGAACTAGAAACAAAAACAGACAGTATAGTTAACAACTTTTAAAGAAATTATAAAAACAGAATCAATGATTTAAAGTAATATGACAAAATTAAGATCAAATATACTAGTAATAACAGCAAATGTAAACATTTTTAATACAACCAATGAAAAGAAAAGGATATCAGAGTGGAAAACAAAGCATTACACAATTCTAAGCTGAGTAGAAGTCACGCCCAAATCAAAATGAATCAGATAGTTTGAAAATAAATATATGGAGAAAGTAATACCAAGAAAATGTAAACAAAAAGAAAGTAGGATGGGAAAAGAGTTTATGAAGAAGACCCTCTTGGCAATTGCAGCAATACCAAAAATAAGTAAATGGGACACGATCAAGCTAAAAAGCTTCTACACAGTTATGGGTACCACAACTAAAGCAAATAGACAGCCTTTGGAATGGGAGAAGGTATTTGCATGCTATGAATCTGACAAGGGGCTGATAACTAGAATCTACAGAGAAATCAAATTCATCAAGAACTGAGCAAACATTCTAATTTATATGTGGGGTAGAAATTTGAAAGGAAAATTCTCTGAAGATGACAGATAAATGGTAAAGTAACACATGAAAAAATTCTCAAAGGGTGGTGCCTGTGGTTCAGTGGGTTGTGCGCCAGCCCCATATGCCAAAGGTAGTAGGCTTGAATTCCACCCCAGCCAAACTATAACAAAAAATAGCCAGGTGTTGTGGCAGGTGCCTATAGTCCCAGCTACTTGGGAGGCTGAGACAAGAGAATTGCCTTAAGCCCAGGAGGTGGAGGTTGCTTGATCTGTGATGCCACAGCACTCTACTGAGGGCAATAGATTAAGACTCTATCTCTAAAAAAAAAAAAAAAGAAAAGAAAAGAAAATTCTCAATGGTTCCTAATCATTAGAGAAATGCAAATCAAAACCACTGTAAGATATTACCTAACTTCAGTGAGATTAGCCCACATCACAAAGTCCCAAATCTACAGATGCTGACATAGATGTGGAGAGAAGGGATCACTTTTGCACTCCTGATGGGATTGCAAATTGATACAACCTTTATGGAAAGAAGTATAAAAAATTCTTAAAGAACTGGAGGCGAAGCCAAGATAGTGGACTGCAGCCAGCTTTTTACAGAAGCTCCCATTCAGAAGGAGGCTTAAAGGACAGAAGTTTAGCAAAGGAGCTGATGGTTTGGAGCGGAGCCAAGAGAGAAGATTGAAGAGTGCACTTCAACCTTCCGGAGGCGAGATGCAACCCCCAAAATACAATCAAAAGGTACAAAATCCACCACCAAGTGGACGGGAAACCCCTCCCCCTACAGAAGGGCTTGCAGTTTACTCCATGCAAACAAGCGAGCAGAGTTCAAACATCCTCCCACTGTATCCCACAGGAGAGACCCCCTAAAAACTGGACCTCCTACCCCTGCTGGCATGCCATGGCACCCTCCTGCCAGGCATAAAACTGTAAAACTGTATAAAACTGTATATAGTCCCCACCTGCAACATTGAACTTTGATGGAGTCCAGACTCTTGGGCATCTCCTGGAGAGAGGTAGAGGGGGAAAGGGCTGGTGCTGCACTGTGCTGACTGTGGCACAGGAGTGAAGAGAAGAAAGTTGGCTCAGAGGAAGCCATAAAGCAACAGTGGCATCCTGAGCTGCAAACTGATAGGCGAGCCCCAGCTCTCTGGGCAACCAGAGGTTCTGCATAAGCAGCCACAGGCCTAACCAACAGACTTGGTAACTTTTGTGAGTAAAGAGACAATTAGCACCAGCCCTCAGGGGAATAGCTGAGACAAAGGCAGTGGGCGGGCAGAGGCTGGAATTAACACCTGAATGTAAACTCTTAATTGGCTTCAGGTTCAGAGCTGAGTTCTTCACCAGCTCTAGAAATCCTCTGACTTGCAGAGGTGTGAGGCTGTAACAGCCTCAACGTTCAAAGCGTACATTCTTCCCCTGCTGGACTGGACTCAGATTTCCCAACAAACACCTCGCCCTCAGGGGAATGCTGAGACAAAGGCTGTGGGCGGGCAGAGGCAGGGATTGACACCTAAGTGTAAAATCTAATTGCTGCCCAGGGTTGAATTGCTCATCAGCAGTAGCAGCCTCTGACTTGCAGAGGAATCTAGCTGCAAATAGAAGGCGAGGGGCTGGAATTAAGAGAATGTTCACAGTCTAATTTAAACATGCAAGGCCCCCCTGCCAGATGCAGATTTCTGGGTGATTTTGGAAGTCATAAACCCCAGAAGCAGTTGCCTACTGCAGTGAATAGGGTCACAGACCTGGGGGATTACAAGTGACTGGGTGCAAGGTGAGGAAGGAGGCATTAACCTTCCCAGACTAACCCATCTGCTAGGTGGGTCCCTTTGCCCTCATGGAGCACTGAAGCAAGTTATATTTAAGCTACGAGCAGACCCCTCTTATTTAGTGGCCGGAAACATTTGAACTTTCCCACCTGAAACGGGTGCTGACTGAGACAACTGATTTGGACCCCTTAAACTAGGCAGACCACCCAGGGACTATTCAAAGGGGCACCCTGGGTGTATGGTTGAGGGAAGGTTTGATCTTCCTTGTCCAAGTGTTGTTTATGGGGGGCGGAATGATTTAATTGCTAGTATTTCTCCACAGCTGAGACTTCAAACAAGAGAAACTGAATCACTAGGGTAAGACAGAGACCAGCTGAAAATAAGACAGAGCCACTTAGCCCCATCACACCAAGTAGGTTCCCAGTCTCTCAGGCCATAACACCATACGGGTCCTTGACAAACCTCAAGGGGAAAAGCCAAATGGGGTAAAACAATCATGGGGAAGAATCAGTGGGAAATCTCTTTTAATATGAATAACCAGAGTAGATCAATCCCCCCAAGAAAAGATGTGGCTGGTAATATGAATAACCAGAATAGGTCAACCTCCCCCCCCCCAAGAAAGGATGTAGCAGATGAAACTGAAGATCCCCTCTATAAACAGATAGCTGAGATGTCAGAAATTGAATTCAGAATTTGGGTTGCAAATAAGGTTAATAGAATAGAGGCAAAGATAGAAATAGAAATTCAAGAAGCATTCCAAATTTCACTCAAGAATTCAACGAATTCAAAAACAAAACCACCGAAGATTTTGAAACATTAAGGCAAAAGATTGCAGCCCTCAAAGACCTGAAAAATACGGTAGAATCTCTTGGTAACAGAGTGCAAGAAGCAAAAGAAAGGATCTCAGACATAGAAGACAAAGCTTCTGAATATATCCAAACATCCAAGGAGAATCAGAAATGGAAAGCAAAAACAGAGCATTCTCTCAGAGAGCTCTGGAATAATTCAAAGAAAACTAATATTCACTTCATAGGAATCCCTGAAGGTGATGAAGTTGCTTCGAAAAACACAGAGGCTCTTCTGTATGAAATTATGAAAGAGAACTTTCCAGATATGTCAAGAGATCCTGAAATTCAGATTGCAGACAGCTTCAGAACCCCAGCACAACTCAACCCGAATAAGACATCCCCCAGACACATCATAATTAACTTCACTAAAGTTAATATGAAAGAGAAAATCCTGAAAGAAGCAAGACGTAAGAAAAGTATAACCTACAAGGGTAAGAATATTAGAATAACTGCAGATGTCTCTGCCGAAAACTTTCAGGCAAGAAGAGGGTGGTCATTGACATTTAATCTCCTAAAACAAAATAAATCTCAGCCCAGGATTGTGTATCCAGCTAAACTGAGTTTCATTTATGATGGAGAAATTAAATACTTTAATGACATCCATGCATTGAAGAAATTTGCCATAACTAAACAAGCTCTTGGAGATATTTTCAGACGTATTCTCCATAATGACCAGTGCAATCCTCCACCACAAAAGTAAACTAACTCAGAAACTATTGATCAAACTCCAACTTCTACAGTGGCGAAAGGATTAAAAACATCCACTGGATTTTCGAATAACTTGATACCTAAAATTTTATCAGGCTTATCAATAATTTCAGTCAATGTGAATGGCTTAAATTGTCCTCTAAAGAGGCACAGATTGGCTAATTGGATACAGAAACTCAGACCAGACATTTGTTATATACAAGAATCTCATCTTACCTTTCATTTTCAATTTCATTTAATTTTGCTCTAATTTTGGTTATTTCTTTTCTTCTATGGGATTTGGGATTGGAATGTCCTTCCTTTTCTCATCAGAGATGAGATCAAGAAGGAAATTACCAAATTTTTAGAACAAAATGACAGTGAAGATACGAGTTATTAGAACCTCTGGGATTACCGCAAAGGCAGTCCTAAGAGAGAAATTTATACCATTACAAGCCTTCCTCCAGAGGACAGAAAGAAAGGAAGTTAACAACTTAATGGAACATCTTAAGCACCTGGAAAAGGAAGAACATTTTGCATTTTTAATGCAATCCCCATTAAAGCTCCTCTGTCATACTTTAAAGATCTAGAAAAAATAATACTTCATTTTATACAGAATCAGAAAAAAACCTTGAATAGCAAAGACATTACTCAGGAATAAAAACAAAGTAGGAGGATTTACGTTACCAGACCTCAGACTATACTATAAATTGATAGTGATCAAAACAGCATGGTACTGGCACAAAAACAGAGAGGTAGATGTATGGAACAGAATAGAGAGCCAAAAGATGAATCCAGCTACCTACCATTATCTGATCTTTGACAAGCCAATTAAAAATATTGAGTGGGGAAAAGATTCCCTATGTAACAAATGGTGCCGGGCTAACTGGATGGCAACCTGTAGAAGACTGAAACTAGACCCACACCTTTCACCATTAACTAAGATAGACCCTCACTGGATTAAAGATTTAAACCTAAGACATGAAACTATGAAAATACTAAAAGAAAGTGTAGGGAAAACACTTCTAGAAATCGCCTTGGGAGTAAATGTTATGAGGAGGACACCTTGGGCAATTGAAGCAATGTCAAAAATATGCTTTTGGGACCAGATCAAACTTACAAGTTTCTGCACAGCCAAGAACATAGTAAATAAAGTGGGCAGACAGCCCTCAGAATGAGAGAAGATATTTGCTGGTTATATCTCCGACAAAGGTTTAATAACCAGAATCCACAGAGAACTCAAACGTATTAGCAAGAAAAAACAAGCCATCCCATCTCAGGGTGGGCAAGGGATTTGAATAGAAATTTCTCTAAAGAAGAGAGGCACATGGCCTACAGCTATATGAAAAAATGCTCTCCATCCTTAATCATCAGAGAAATGCAAATCAAAACTACTTTGAGGTACCACCTAACCCCAGTAAGATTAGCCCATATCACAAAATCCCAAAACCAGAGATGCTGGCGTGGATGTGGAGAAAAGGGAACACTTCTACACTGCTGGTGGGAATGCAAATTAATTCGTTCCTGTTGGAAAAACATCTGGAGAATACTGAGAGAACTAAAAATAGGCCTGCCATTTGATCCTGCAATTCCTTTATTAGGTATATATCCAGAAGACCAAAAATAGAATTACAACAAAGATATTTGTATCAGAATGTTTATTGCAGCCCAATTCATAATTGCTGGGTAATGGAAGAAACCCAAATGCCCATCGACCCACAAATGGATCAATAAATTGTGGTACATGTACACCACGGAATACTATGCAGCCCTAAAGAAGGATGGAGACTTTACCTCCTTCATGTTTATATGGATGGAATTGGAAAATGTTCCTCTTAGCAAAGTATCTCAAGAATGGAAGAAAAAGTATCCAATGTACACAGCCCTACTTTGAAACTAATTCATAGCTTTTATAGGAATGTCATAACCTAATTATAGCCTTAGAATATGGGGATGGGGTAGGAGGGGGAGGTGGGAAGGGTGGATGGGGGAGGGAGGGAGATTGGTGGGGTCACCTCTATGGTTTGTTTTACAAGGGTACAAGTGAATCTTTCTAAAAGCAGAGTATGAACATTTTAACTCAATAACTAGGAAAATGACATGAAGGTTATGTTGACCAGTTTGATGAGAGTACTTCAAAATGTATATGAAAACAGGACACTATATCCCATGATTGCATTAATGTACACAGTTATTCTATAAGAAATAAAATAAAATAAAAATCTACCCAAAGAAATAAAATGTCCACACAAAGACTTGTATATAATGGCCATAATAGCTTTAGTCATAATGGCCCCAAACTAGAAACCCAAATGTCCATGAACTGATGTATGAATAAGCAAAATGTGGCATTTACACAATGGAATACTTTTTATTACTATTCAGCAATAAAAAGATCACATTTTTGGTACATTCTATGACATGGATGAACATCAAAGACATAATACTAATTTAAAGAAACCAAGCACAAAAGATAACTTTTTAAAAAATTAAAATCCCACAGCTATCAAACTTCTAGAAAAGGCAAATATCTAGAGACAGAAAACACCACTGATTGTCTAAGCTAAGGAGGGAGTGGAGACAACGACACATGGTCATGAGAGAACTTGGGGGGGGGGGACGGAAATTTTCTAAAAGTGGATCACGGTAATGATGGCACAGCATGTATATTTAATAAAAATAATTGAGCCATATACTTCCAATGGGTAAATTATAGATTATGTAAATTATACCTCAATAAAATTGCTTACAGAGGAAGGTCCTGTAATCCCAAAGTCAGTGCTTCTCAAAGTAGTGCTTGCAAACACCCCGCGGCACAGGATTAAACACAGTACCTCCCTGAAATATTTATTTGCCTTACTGGTAATTTAATACATTAGTGTTAAACGTTATTGTTTCATGAAAACAGACATCTATGCTATAGAATGTGGTAATAAGTGAAAACAATCCCAGTGAGCACAAACAGGGTCTTTATTCGGAGCTTGCTATGGGGCACTCCCTTAATGTGGGTGAGGGAGTCCGCCCACATCATTGCCGTTTGGCAGACACCCAGAAGTCAGGCAGACAGTGCAGGGGGAAAGCCGGGGAAGGGAAGACTTCTGGTACCCTCTGATTGGCGGAGGCTGTTGCCATGGAGAAGCTGGAAGCAGGCTAACTAGAAACAGAGCATCTCATCTGATTGGGTTGGAGAGCATATTTGGCTTTCTTTGGTTGGTCCTGAGTTGGAAATTTGTCAGTCCCCGACCAAGTCCTCCCTCCTCGGGGCCACTGGTTGTATAGGTTGTGGTTTGGCGCCTGGGACTGTCACTGAAGAGGTTGTGGTTGGCTTCTTCAACTTGCTGCTCCAGTTGTGATTTGTCTTCTGGGCTACTCACGTGTTGTCATACATGCTCTGGCCATTGTCTGTTTTTATATACAGTCCCTCAAGAGTAAAACCATGAAACCTGACGAGCAGAAAACAGACAAGCATTGGTATGAAGTGAGACCGGCCAGACCTGCTCCTTTTCCCCTCCTTCCCTCCGAGAAGTCCCATGTGCCCCATGTCAATAACTTCCTAACAGTGTGTTATACTGGCTCCCAGATAATCTGAAATTATCTTAAATTCAAGCTGACATTACTGCTCTTCCCAAGTTTGACATGTGTTTTTGTTGAGAGAGACAATAGGTTATCCTTAGACAAAGCCCTTCTTATGTTCCTGGTCTCTCATATTTCCCCCTCTGCCCAGCCCACTGAGAATAATGATGGGGTCACATTACATAACCCTGCATGTCAATAATAATTACTACTACTCATAATAATGAAAATAAGAAGACTGTCCGGCAACTTTACAAGCATTAGTTTATTTAATCCTCACCTTGAGAAATTATCATTATTATGCAATTTTAGCACTTAAGGAAAGTGAGATTTAACAAGGTTAAATAATTCATTCAAGGTCACAAGGTTCATAACCAATAAGGAATCCAAATCCAGATATGTCTGAAACTGTACAGCCAAGTCGTTAACCATAATATTGGTTTCCTGAAAGAGAAAGCAACAATGTATCTGATTAAAGGTATTTCTTTCTGATTCAAATATGCTTAATAGTAAACATTCTCTCACCTCACTTCTCTGCCATGGTCCACAAATGCTCTCTCAAGTTCAATAACTGGATGTTTTATTTCCTGTGAGTCATACCTTGTACTTGATAAAACATGTCTTAAGCAATTTTCCTCAGACTTAGAAGCAAAATTCCTGCTGAGGTCTTATTATCCCTGTTAGTAATATCAGTGGCCTGCAGTTTCTTAACTCTTAATCATTGCTTTAGAAAAAGTACTGATTTATAATCATAAGAGTATAACGCACACATCAAATTTTATTGGGTTGGTTATTTGTATTTTTTATGTATGCCACTGAAAGTAGCAACCCAGGAAATTTTCAGAAGTCTTAGATGTGAGGACAGGAGGTCTGGAAGCATTTTTCCTCTTGAATATTTTAGCTTCTTAACTATTTACATTAGTGGACCTCTCCACTCCCATTCATTGGCCATCCCATTCACAGCCAACCCACTGTTAAAATAAAGGAAGGGGTCAAATTATTGAAGGCATCTCCCACTTGTCATTGTCCAAAATACTGTATCCCCAGGCCTAGCCCATACTTGCAGTTAGCAGAGCTTGCTGGCATAGCTAGTCTATGACAATTTTAGCTTAAGTAAGTCATTTGTGAATCTACAAGTAGTTCCAGAAAAGAACATGCACAGCCTTGGCCTGCTAAATTCTATCAATAGTAGGGTTATTATCTTCCTGATTATATTTATTCTATCGTAAATCCCACTCTTCTACAGCTTTCCCATAAAACTCTACATTGTGCATTCTAGGACTACAAACAAGCCCTTGAGCTTCATTCCAATTAACTTATTAATTAGGCCTCACCGCATCACTCTTACTGGCCAGGCCCTGTTTCTCTGAGCTATGCCTCCCCCCACCCCCATTCACTCCAGTTTCTCTGTGGACAGTGTTCACAGGGGGCTCATGGATTCTGACACCAATCCTGTAAGGCAGAATTACTAGTCATTTTCCAAGAATGTTGCCTTCCTGATGTGCAATCTTTCTTCTGTTAAGATTATGCTAAAAGAAAACACACACACACACCCAGAGAATAAGAACTATTTCACTTCAAAACTCTAGGATGTTCACAAGAGAATGAATTCTTTGCAACCCAGACATTTCATATTTAAAAATCAATGCAATGATTTCCTGCTCTCAGCTCCTTACCATAGAAAATCCTCAACCAGTGTGATGTCATCAGTAATAAGAAGTGGTAAAATAGTCTTAATAGTAATAATTAGAATGTCAAGCATATCAAAGATTCACTTTCCTTTATAAATTAGAACAGATTCAGGGTTACCCTCTGAATAGAACCACTCTCTCATTCACTTGCTTTCCTATCTACCTTGGAAGAAATAGTTGAGTTGAGAATTAGACATAACCTGTAATTTAGTTTTCCTCTGCCACTTCTCTTAGTAAGCCATCATTAATGATATGTCATTAAAAACTATAGCAATTATGAATTATTATAGTGCTTTTGGTGATAATTTTGTAGTTACTTCCATTCATTTTCATTTTAGTTTTGTTCATGAATAGGGGAGGCAGCATCTTTTTTATTATTATTATTTTTTCTTTTTGCCTCCGGAAGCCTTGTGACTGGCACAGCCACCCACCACCCACCCCAACTACTCTACCCTTCTCTCCTCACCCCTGGGAGAAGTGGAGCTCTGAACCAGCAAAGCTCAAGATGTGAGGCCCACACCCAGACACCCTGTTTGCCAGAGGCCAAAGGCTAGAGATACTCACTACTCAACTACTTGGGACAAAGAGGCCTGTGGCCTATGCATGATGTGGCCCCCAATGATTAATTTTTAATAAGAAAGGAGAGATAAATAAGAAAGTTTAAGGGTCAGAAGCAGTGGCTCTGACCTGTAATCCCAGCACTTTGGGAGGCAACATGGAAAGATGATCTAAGGGCAGCAACAATGCAAAATCTCATCTCTACCAGAAGTAGGAAATTCAGTAGGGTGTGCTGGCACACAACAGTAGTCCCGGTGCTCAGGAGGCTGAGGTGGGAGGATGACCTGCACCCAGCAGTTTGAAGTCACAATGAGCTACGATGGTGTCATTGCACACTAGCTGGGCAAGACTCTGTCTCAAAAAAAATAAGGTTTTATTTTTAAGAAAGTTTAAAGAAGAAAAAAGAAAAAGGAAAGCTTAAGAAATCTATCTCCATCATGGCTTTTTAAGTATTTTGTTTGTAAACAAAAACTTTTTTCAAAGGAGGATTTTTGTGGAACCCCAATGTAAAAAACAGATGAACATGAAATTGCTTTAATTCAAACTTGGGCAGACAACTGCACTGTCCACCTGACTTCTTACTACACCCTTTGGTGACACGTAAGGTGCATCTACAGAGCCTTTGTGCTCCACTGACCATCACTGAAAACCAGTGATCTCCAGCGACATTGGAGCCACATCATCTCATTGACATTGACAGTCAATGACCAAATCAGATGCAGACCAAGGGATGACACAAGTGATATTAGCCATGATGTCCTTTATGTGATGCATTTACAATGCACATATTCTTAACTAACAAGAAGATTTATTAAATAATAGTACCTAATTGCTTACCTTAACATTACCTACAGAAATCTGTATAAAAATAAAAATACAGAATTGTGGAATAAAAAAATCACCACTTTTTAAAAACTATTTTGATACCATATTTCTTTATTCTTATGAAAAAAAATCGAATAAATATTTCAAGGACTATTTTTATCATTCCCCACTAAAAAGTTTTTATACTTGTATACACTCTTATATACAGAGATGCAACGTCTACCATATTTGTTTTTTTTTCTCCACAACTCTTTAAGGGGATCAAGATCTGGATATGCCCATTTGAATATGTTCTGAGAGAAACAGAATATGTTGAAATAACCTATTTCTATTATTTGAGGTACTTATTTTTAATCCACCCTATCTTTATTATCCTTCTATTGGAGGCCTATATTCAACTGTAACCAAATTGCTTCAATGAGTTACCATAATGGATGTTATATTTTAAGTAATTTATAAAATTAACCACATACGAGAATGTATCAGGAAAGAAAAATTGTCACAGAAGGATGTGTTCTAAAATAAAATCTTTCACATTTAGAAGTCAGTAGATTCAGAAAACAGTACTGAATTTGGTATCCTCTATTATTTTTCTAAGATCATTTTCTTCCTCCAAATAATATAGTCAAAAACTTGGCAACAATAATAACATGCTTCTCAATATGCTTTTTCCTTCCTGTGGTACGTCCTCCCAGTCACCTACTTCAGACCACTTACAGGGATGTATAAGCAATCCCTGTAAAAAACAAGGATCTAGCCATGCTGCGTGCTTTTCAATTTTATAATATGACTGTTTCAATACATATAAGAAAAGGATGAAGATTTCACTCTTACCTTAACCTTGTTTAGAAAGTAGGTAGGAGTACCAATCATAAATTATAAAAAAAAAACTATATGCAGAAATTAATGGTCAGGGTATACCCAAATCTTCCCAAACGTTCTCCTCTGTCAAACTAGGGTCTTGCTATCCTTTTTCCACATTCTGTTTTCAAATGGCCACAGTAAGAATTATTCATAATGTGAAGAAAAACCTTCGAGAAGTGCCTGACAGTATAATTTCTAACTCATCCTTGGGGTTTATCCTCTTGATCCCAAAGAAAAATCCCATTTCAAGGAAAATAAACTATCACTAGACAATAAATCTGTGAAAAGTAGATCCTGAATTTCCCTAGCAAAGTGATAAGTGAATACTAAGGGTTCAATGTAAACATTTGTTCAATTAATTAATTGTATGGATTTTCCCCTCTCAAGTGGCTTCATGACAATAGCTGGATGGAAAAGAGAACCCAAAACACTAATCAAAGCTGAGCTTTTTCCCTCTTACTTTTGAAAGACAAGGAAGCTTTTTTCCTCTCCCTTTTCTAAAAGGCAAAACTAGTCTTCCGTCCTGAGAGTTACTGGGGAGATTCCTTTCCCTCATTTTTACTCACTTCTCGCTCCCTTTATGTATTTTGGCTCATGCACATATGCGTTACCAGACAACGCTTCCTATGACAAGAGATAAACTTTAGAGTGAGATGTGTAAACTATTTGTCTTGCTGTAATATTGGACTATTAACATTTTCAGTGTTTTTTAATTATGCATTTAATTATATCCCAATTTACCCAAAAGGGTTTGAGATATTTTACTCTCCTGAGTCCTTTGTGTACCGATTTAATTAATCACATCCAATACTTACTCAAGCACTGTGGGGTTTAGAAACATGAACAACATATTGTCCCTGCCCTCTAGGAAGTAATAATCCAGAGGGAATAGAGAGACATGAAAATAAATCACCCTGAAGAGAGAGACTCTGATAACTGGTACAGAATTACAGACAAAAAGTACAGTGTGAGAGTACTAGGAAGAAAAGAATCATTCTACCCATAAATCAGATAAAACACGTGGTCGTTCTGCTTCTATAACTCAGAAGGTATTTGCCAGTCCTGATTCATCTCAATGTTCCACATCTATGATGGAATATAAATGTTTGTATTTATAAAGATTTTTCTGAATCACCAAGATGTTAAATTATTTAATTTTATTTTTATACTAAAGTCAGAAGGAATATAACACAGCTTTTAGGATTTCAATGTAACTATATTGCGATCATACCATTTTAGCTCAATTTTTACCTTTCCTATGTACAAAAATGTCATTTACCCACAATATTTAATTCCCCCAGGACTCTGGATAAGCTGAGTGTGGCTATGAATTCCTTTTATTTTCACTTATACTTTAATTCTTTTCAAAATCCTATCTTTAGATAAGAATGCTCAATAAAATTATACATCTTGTTTAATATAATTCTGGCATATTATATGCACTTGTTTTTACTATTGTTATATAATTTTAAAATTATATGTAATAAAAATATCATATAAAATTATAATAACTATTCATTGCTTGGGCAAAATTCAGTGCAACTCAGATAATATTGAGAAGAACATTCATGACATCTAATTTCTAAAGAAAATATAGAACAACCTCAATAGGGAAATAGTTGAATAAATTATGACATGTATAAAATATAGTGCTTCCTTTAAAAAAGAACAAACAAAACATTAAAAAAAATAGTTTTGAGACATTGAGCATCAAGCAAGGAAGAACAATGATCACATGAGACAGGTAATGAGGTGAGCCCTACGATCCTACTGCCTGAAAAGGATTTCCAGGCCATTATGAGGGCACCCAAATGGAACTCATTATCTCTCTTGATTTAATAAAGAGTTGGGAACACAGGAGACCAACATGGCTAGTCAGGTAGAGAGGGCCATAAAGGGGAAAGAGACACAGAAAGGGCACCCTCCAGATCTACAGAAGTCAGATCTCTCTCAAGTCTTCAGCTAAGTACTCAACAGTGCTAATAAACTAGCCACATAGAAAATCCAATGGAGTCTTTTTAAAGTTACCAAAATGAGCAAATCAGTTTAACAAATTTATAATATCAATGCACAAGGTCAGCATACAAAAATTAAATGAATCAGCCCAACTACAGAATTTGACACCAACTCTGCCAATCCAGAGTTGCTACCCATTAGCCCATCCAGAATCCCAAGCTATACTAAATATCAAAAATCTATCTATATCATCACCAAAGAACACCTGAAAAGGTTGGAATAAATGGTCATCTCTTTAATTGTGCAGGCATCAATATAAAGACAATAGAATTAGAATAGGAAAGAACAGGAAATAGAAAGAACAGGAAAATATGACACCACCAAAAGGAACTAACAAATTTCCAGTAACAAACTAAGAATAAAAGAATAAAAGAATAGAATGAAAGACAAAAAACTCAGAATAATCCTCTTAAGAAATTCAAGAGAAGAGAATGACTGAGGGCTAGGACCCCCTCCATGGAGAAATACCACTATAGCCCAGGCAATCTCTTGCCTGGACCAAAAGTTGATCTAACATTCTGCTACCTTCCTGAACTCCCAATCCACCCCTCTTCCCTCTCCTGGCAGTCTGGAAGACAACCCCCTGCCAAATCCTGAGCGTTTGGCAGATTTTTGCTGAGGCAGGGCACCTCATGAGCTATGGGACAGTTGCACTGAAACTATAAATTTAATAGAGGCAGGGAGTCATAAGTGGAGAGAGACTTGCCCCTTGTTAGAAAGAGCATAGCTCTGGTCCCACACTACTGACCACCAAGGACCACAGCCCACCAAGGACCACAGCCCACCAGCTCCCCAGCTCAGCAGCCCACGGTGGGAAGCCTGGCTCACTCCCAACCCTGCTATCCCACCCCACCCTACCCCTGGTGACTGGCAGCCACAGAGACCACTCCTACCTGTTCTCCTGTGACATGGTGACTCCACCCTCCGGCTCCCCATCTGGCTCCTGCCACCAGGGGCCCCACCAGCAACTCCTGGGACCCCACAGCCAGTGGCTCCTGCCTGGCTCCTGCAACCCCTGAGGCCCCCAAGGCCAGGGACTCTGCCCTCTGACTTCCCGCCCAGCTTCTGCGGAAAAGGCTGGTGGCAATGCCCTCCAGCTCCCCACCAGCTCCAGTAACCTACACACAGCAGTACCCCAGACCAGCGGCACCACCCCCAACAGTGACAGCTCTACCCCTGACAGTGGTGGCAGCTCCACGGTCCCTCACACTGGGGTCAAATTGAGCTGCCAGTGGACCCCTGCTGCCTAGATGCTGAAGGCCTTTAGAACTCTCCCACCTGATCGGTGTTTGTGTCAACTGGGACAACTGGTTTGGAATTCTTGACCTGGGCCAATCACCCAGGAACTCACCGAGGTTATACCCTGGTTGTGTTGTTCTGGGAATATGGGATTCTCCCCTTCCAGTTGTTGCCTGTCTGGGGGGGGGGGGGAGGAGGAGGTGGTATCTCAGTTGCTTATATATCTCCACAGCTGAGATTTCAGCCAAAAGCCACTGATACACTAGGATTGGACAGAGAGTAGCTGAATACCAGTCAGCACCACCTAGCCCCACCATACCAACTGGGTGCCCAGTTTCAGGCAGTAGTTCTGAATGGGACCTTTGTAAAGCTCTAAGGGAAAAGCCACAATCACCAGTCCCAGTTCTTTGTTAAAGGGCTCATTAATTACAAGTCCAGGAGCCCTCAATTTAATTTCACCTTACCAGCTTCAGCCAAATGATGAAAAATAATCATGGGGCAGAATCAGTGGAAAAACTCTGGCAACATGAATAATCAGAGTAGATCAACTCCCCCAAGGAATGACAAAAGAGACACAACAGAAGATCCCATTCATAAATAAATGGCTGAGGTGTCAGAAATAAAATTCAGAGTTTGGATTACAAATAATATTAACAAAATGGAGGTAAAGATGGAATTAGAAATCCAAGGAGCAATTCAAAAATTGTCTCAAGAATTCAACAAATTCAAAGACAAAAATCACCAAAGATATTGACTCATTGAGGCAAGAACTTGCAGCCCTCAAAGATCTGAGAAATACAGCAGAATCCCTCAGTAACAGAATGGAGCAGGCAGAAGAAAGGATCTCTGACACTGAAGACAAAGCTTTTGAAAGCTACCAACAGCTCAAAGAGGAAGAGAAGTAGAGAGAAAAAAAGGATCATTCCCTGAGATAATTGTGGGACCACTCCAAAAAAGCAAACATTTGCCTGATAGGAATCCCTAAAGGAGAAGAGGATGGTCTGAAAGGCACAGATACTTTATCCCAAGAGATAGAGAACTTCCCAAGCATGGCAAGAGATAGTAAAATTCAGATAGCAGACAGTTCCAGAACCCCAGCATGACTCAACCCAAATAAAGCATCTTCTAGACACATTGTAATTAAGCACACCATAATCTTCACTACTTTCCATGAAGACTCTGCTTTAACATAAAAGCCAGGTTTATACAATATTATTCTGAAACACTGTGAACATGTGGCTTTTTAGATGCATGTTACCAGAATCTTGCAGTGACTCTGAATACCCAGTTACATCCCCAGTGTACAGTGCTCAGTTAAGCTTATTTGTAAAGTTTATTAAATAATAATAAATTATTAGAAATGTCCCTCTAATATATTGATTGACAATTTTTCCTAAATTTGTTCTCCCTTCCTAATATCCATCCCCACCCCCTTTGCAATGTGACTTTGTGGTTCTTCCCATCGAGAAATAGAGTGTACTTTTCTATTCCCTGGGTCTGGATTGGCCAGGACACTTGTCAATAGAATGAGGTGGGAATGATGTTGAGTCAGTTTGGAGCCTCTGCCTCACTTCTACTCTCATTGAAAAAAAAAGTTATGGCTCGGCGCCTATAGCTCAACTGGCTAAGGCGCCAGCCACGTACACCTAAGGTGGCGGGTTCGAATCCCCAGCCCGGACCCGCCGAACAACAATGACGGCTGCAACCAAAAAATGGCCAGGC
>CAUYTI010026803.1:0-30566 GCA_963575145.1 Galago senegalensis
GGCGGGCGCCTGTGGTCCCAGCTACTTGGGAGGCTGAGGCAGGAGACTCGCTAGAGCCCAGGAGTTGGAGGTTGCTGTGAGCTGTAATGCCACGGCACTCTACCCAGGGGGACAGCTTGAGGCTCTGTCTCAAAAAAAAAAAAGAAATTATTTTAGCCGGGAGCAGTGGCTCACGCCTGTAATCCCAGCACTGTGAGAGGTTGAGGAGGGAATTGCTTGAGCTCAGGAGTTTGAGACTTGCCTGAGCTAGAGGGAGACCTCAACTCCTAAAAAAATGAAAAACCCAGCCAGGTGCTGCTGCGAGCACCTATAATTCCAGTGGCTTTCAGAGGCTGAGGCAGCAGGACGCCCACAGCCTGAGTCAGAGGTTGCAGTAAATTATGACGCCACTGCACTCTGCTCAGGGCATAGGGTGGGACTCTGTCTCAATAACAATAACAACAAAAAAAGAATTATTTCAAAGACCAAGAAATGACTCTGAATCATTTTAACACTCCCAAGTTTCTCTTCCCTACAGGTACAAAGACTATATGGAAATATAAATACATCAATATATGTTTTCTAAAATTTAATAACAAAACGTTGTTAAGAAGTCATTTAGGTGGCTTGCTGATCCACACATTTTACCTGTTTTACTGCATTTAAAACTGCTTCTGATAAAGGTGCGGTATTTCCCACACATGTTGAACATCCATAGCCAACTATTTCAAATCTGCATTTAAATAAAAAAATGTGACTGGAAAGCACATCACAACATTCATAAAGAAAGGACAAGTCTTATCTTTTAATTCCATCACTACAATAAGATTACTTAGAAGAATATTTCTGGCTTGACGTCCGTAACTCAGTAGTTATGGTGCCAGCCACATACACTGAGGCTGGCAGGTTTTAACCCGGCCCCAGGCTGCTAAACAATGACAACTACAACAAAAAATAGCCGGGCGTTGTGATGGGCACCTGTAGTCTCAGGTAGTTTGGAGGCTGAGGCAGGAGAATCACTTAAGCCCAAAAGTTTTGGTTGCTGTGATGCCATGGCACTCTATCTCAAAAAAAAAAAAAAAAAAAAAAAAAAGGATATTTCTGACACATGGATTAACCTTTATCAATAAATAAGAATGACCTTTTAAAAAATTAATATTAAACTTTCATCCAAATGGGTTTAAACTGTAAAGTATCAAGAGGATTTGACTATAATAATCTGACCAAAGGACCCAAAACAGGCATTGTAATTGGGTACCCAGATAGAAGTAAATGTTTTGATTCTAAACCAATTAAACCCAAGGAAAGTCTCTGACAATAATTCTAAGATGATCTAACTAAAAAGAGGTATAATCCAGGCAGCGCCCGTAGCTCAGTGGGTAGGGGGCCAGCCACATACACCCAAGGCTGGCTGGTTTGAATCTAGCCCAGGTCAGCTAAACAACAACTGCCAACAACAAGAAAACCGAAATAAATAAATAAAAGAGGTATAATCCTCTAAATTACTTCCAGATCCTATTCCAAAAGCAAAAAACATAAAATTGATCAATTTTGCAAAGGAATTAATGATATATGTAAGATAATCCAAACTGCATAATGAAAACACATCAATTTTTTTTTATTACCAAAAAATACAAAAATTATCTTTTCAAAGTTCAGGGACAGCTTAATTTATATAGTGTATGTCCAATAACTTCACAAAACTACATTAAGACAATTTACTCCACAAATACAACCTGTAAGATTTCATTCTTTTCTGATCTCCACAATTCACGAAAATTATGTACTTCTTGGTACTATTTCTTTAACTGTGTATCACTATTATTTGCTTTTGCTTGTTTTACTATTGAGGATCAGTTAATTATCACGAAGATAAGATCCTATCTTGTAAGTAGCCAATGAGCACCTTGGTCATCGGCTATATCCAATAAATATTTGCTGAGTGATAAGGCCTCAAAGTCTGTGTGACAAAAGTTAACTAACAAAACTAAAGCACACTTTTCTTGTCATATCATTGAATATGAAAAGTCTCAACAAGTAGTACTGACATCTACTTAATGCCAATGTCAATTAAAATAGTAACTGTCACTTACCCAAGCTTACTAAGGTATGGCAATACTCCACTTGAACTGAGGTAATGTGTAACCATTCCACTGCCTGGTGATAAACTTGTTCTTATATAAGGTTTAACATGCAGACCAGCTTCAACAGCCTTTTTAGCCAAAAGACCTGCACAGTCAACAAACAATGACTTAAATAGGAGGTGAGAAAAGATTTATTTAATATACTTGTCTCCAGTTCAGACTGGAACAAAAGTTCATATTCATAAATTTACTGTCATTATTTTGTCCATTTTATCTATTGATTTGCTTCATTTAAAATACATTAAAAATTATAGTAGGGTGGAGCCTATGGCTCAAAGGAGTAGGGCACTGGCCCCATATGCCAGAGGTGGTGGGTTCAAACCCAGCCCTGGCCAAAAAACAGAAAAAAAAAATTATAGCAAATATACCACCTTTATGTTGTAAATTAATAAAGTACAAGATGACACGGTGTCATTCATACAAATGGAAAGGATGCACATATACAGCAGATATTAACTGAACCATTTTTAAATGTCATAATTACACTAACTTAAGGGCAATTTAACCCTTACTATCCGTGGTTTTATACAATGAATTGTTCTCACGTGTGTATCAACAGATTTCGCTTACACTTCTTTCAAAACTCTCAATGAAATCTAGCACACCATTTACAGTTAATTTCTAGTAATCAAGAAACAGCTGCTAGACTAGATGTTCATGCCTAGCACTCTGAGAGGCAGAGGTGGGTAGATTGCCTGAGCTCACAGGTTCAAGACTAGCCTGAACCAGCAGGTGCCTGTAGTCCCAGCTACTTGGGAGGCTGAGACAAGAGAATTACTTGAGCCCAAGTTTGAGGCTGCTGTGAGCTATGATGCTATGGCACTCTACCAAGGGTGACAAAATGAGACTGCCTCAAAAAAAAAAAAAAAAAAAAAAAGAAAAGAAAAGAAACAGCTGCTAATTAACTATATATACACTAAACAAAAGCAGATATGACCTAAAATTGTGTAAATTATAGTAAAAAAATTACCTTCTGTGTAATAAAAACAAAATTAATAACATAAATCAAACTCTTTAAGATCTGATAAAAAAAATCTGAGAAAGTCTCTGAATATCAACTGTTAGATACTGATATTCAAACATAATCTAAAAAACAGAACGTGAATAAAATAGGACACATATAATAATTTAGGAGGAAAAAAGTATGACCGTAAACCATAACCTACCTGCAGCAAGCATGACAGATGGATTACAATTATTGGTACAACTAATAACTGCAGCAATGACCACTGACCCATGAGATAGCTTATATTCACTTCCTTCATAATGAATGGAGACGGTATCATTTTGCTTTTCAGCTGCAATTTGGAAGCCTTTAAATCCAACCTACATAAATTTGCACAAAATATAAAAGAAATATTCTGGATAAGGATAGGAAAAAAAACTGAAAAAAAAAAGACACTAGGCATTGATAAATTCTAACTATTATCAGAGTGATGTGAGAGGTCTATAACATAATTTAAATAGTTATAATAGGAGTCACAGGCAAAGTTTTTATTATTCAAGTGAGTCTAGTCAACTACTCAGAATCTGGATCTTATTTGGCTTTGTTGTTTTTTATTCATTCCTATTTATAATAATTCACAAGAGAGGATTCTATTAAATAATGGCCCTCAAGATTTGCTCTGAAACGATCTTATGTTCATGAGTGTGGTATAGACGAAACATAGTAGGCTATGAGTTGGTAATTAGTGAAGCTGGACAACTATATGGCAATTCATTACATTATTTATTTTTGCACAAGTTTAACATCTTCCAAATAAAGAATCAAGAAGAAATCATTAAAAGAAAGGCTCTGAAAACAAAGCCAACTACTAGTTCTCATAATAAAACAGACAAAGTGACAAGACTGACTCCATGATTCTCACACAGAAAATACAAACCCCTCCCAATGCCAAAGAGATCACTTGTTACGCAGTTACATTTTATCAAATTTTACCAAAGTAATTACAATGTCATAGTTTTGTTCCTATCATAGGAAGTCACAAAAGCCTGGAATGGTGCTGTCTAATAAAACTTTCTGTGATGATATAATATTCATTACCTGTGCTGTTCAATGTAAGAGCCATAGTCACATGTTTCTAATCAGCATTTGAAATAAGACTCCCGTGACTAAGAAACTCAACTTTAAATTTTATTTAATTTTAATTAGTTTAAATGTTAATTTAAATAGGCACAATCAATCTCTGACTCTTACACTAAAAGTGGGAACAGTTCACCAAAAGAACTTACGGTGCATACCACAATCTATAGAAAGGCAGCTGTGACTGAGCTTATGGGTCACCTTGTTGATTCCTTATTACTTAACACAAAGCTCGTTGACAAATGATAACAATACAGAAACTTACCTTTTCTTTTAAGCAAGCCTGGAAATCACTTTTCATATCTGTCACAGCAACTCTATCCTGAGGTCTTTTTGGACCACTAACAGAGGGAACTATTGAATTCAGATTAATCTGGATCACCTAGAAAATGAGAAGAGGAAGACAAGAAATCAGAATCCCTAACAGGTTTAAATTCAAGCATTACTTTCTGAAGCAGAATGAGTGATCATTTATTTTAATGCAATCTGTTTTAATGGTCAAAATAAGGATTTTTAAAACAAGCCCATTTAAATTTATAAAATACAACATGAAAATTTTCTAAAAGCAAGACTAGCAGATCAGTATATAACCAAACTACCACACTAATCATAATGTGCACAAAAAAACCCTACAGTTTCCCAACTGTGTTTTTTCCCACAAAGATAAATACTCTTAACAGATGGCCAGTGATAAAGTAGATGTCTATACCAGCTATAGGCTTAGTACCCCTGAGTGCTAAATCCCCCCCCTTCCTTGCCTGCTTTGTGATCACGGAGGTAACTGTTGTTTTTTTTATTGCTGGGGAATCACTGAGGGTCATGGAGATAATTGGGTTTTTTTTGAGACAGTCTCACTTTATCACCCTTGGTAGAGTGCCATGGTGTCACAGCTCAAAGCAACCTCAAACTCTTGGGCTCAAGCAATTCTCTTGCCTCAGCCTCTCAAGTAGCTGGGACTATAAGCACCCACCACAATGCCCAGCTGTTTTCTTGTTGTAGTTGTCATTGTTGTTTGCCCGGGTCAAGTTCGAACCTGCCAGACCCAGTATATGTGGCCAGCGCCTTAGCCGCTGAGCTGAGGTAATTGTTGAATGCTCGAGCATTTCTCCTTTGTTAGCTTGCATGATAGGAAGCCTGGACAATAGAGGCTGCTGGAGGGACACAGCAGAAAAAGGTCTTGCTGGACAGACTCCTGCAGACCAGGCTTTTATTCCTTGGTTAAGAAATATTTTGGCAGGGTACGGTGGCTCACATCTATAATCCTAGCACTCTGGATGGCAAATGTGGGAAGATCCCTTGAACTTGGGAATCTGAGACCAACTTGAGAAAAGTAAGACCCCATCTCTACTAAAATCAGAAAAAATTAGCCAGATGTGGTAGCAGGCACCTGTAGTTCCAACTACTCCAGAGGCTGAGGCAGGAGGATCCCTTGAGTCTAGGAGTCTGAGGTTGCTGTAAGCTAGGCTGACGTGACAACACTCTAGCCAGGGCATTACAGAGAAAGACTCTGTCTCAAAAAATAAATAAGATCATATTTTGTTAAAATCCCACTTCCCAACTAGGTCTCTACTTATTTCTCATGCTATTTCTACAATTTTCTTTGTGAATTTTATGTGGATAAAGCCAATTTGAAACTTTCTCTTCACTATAGTTTTCATTATTATTTAATAGCTATGTTTATCCTGAATTATCTTAACCATCTTTCTTGCACTTTTGTTTAACAATTCAGGTGATCCAAGTCTTTGCCCTTAAGTATGCATTTAAGGAGTTTCTCTTGAAATCCACATCTTGATTTTAGTTTTATTTCTTAATATGGTCAGGTTTTTTTAAATAGGCAAATTTGTGTCATTTTTATTCTACCCAGTGTAATTTTTCCATCCAACTTTCCTTTTTCTTTGCAATATATCTTTTTAAAGAATATGAACAAAGCACCAGATTCAGTAAACAGAGGTGAAAGGAACCAGAAAATGATCAAAGTTGTTAAAAAGTTAAAAAGTTTTGCCCAAGCATTACACAAATTCAATTCCTCTGGTTCTATACGAAGCTTTTTAGTACACCTATATGTATTCATTTATTCACCTGAAGTGTTTATTAAATATTTACTGTTTTAAGAGCTGGGGATACAATGCCAAACAAAACAAATTTCCTGTCCTCATGGAGCTTACTTGTATTCTAGTAGAGGAAAGACAGACAAGCATACCAATTAACAGATATTGTCAGGTAGGAATACGCTATTAAGAAAAATAAAGCCAGGCTCAGCACCTATGGCTCAACCGGCTAAGGTGCCAGCCACGTACACCTAAGGTGGCGGGTTCGAATCCCCAGCCCGGACGGCCAAACAACAATGACAGCTGCAACCAAAAAATAGCCGGGCGTTGTGGTGGGCGCCTGTGGTCCCAGCTACTTGGGAGGCGGAGGCAGGAGACTCGCTTGAGCCCAGGAGTGGGAGGTTGCTGTGAGCTGTAATGCCACGGCACTCTACCCAGGGGGACAGCTTGAGGCTCTGTCTCAAAAAAATAAAAAAAATAAAAAAAAAAAAGAAAGAAAAAGAAAGCCAGGCCAAAAAAACAGATTTTCCCAGAAAAATAGCTTAACATTTAACCAAACCCATGATAATATCAAGATATTATAGACTTGACATATTCTTAGAAAATGAATTTTATTTTATTAAGTGAATTCTGCCTATTTCAACATAAATTTCCAAAAGATATTTGCTTACATTGTAAAATATCTTTGAAACTAACATTTAAGATCATATAACAGTGTATCTTTTTAATAAAATATAATTTTGCAAACTATAGTCATAGACCAGATACAGATAATCAAAATGGATTACTTTGGGAAAGGTATTACAGTACTCTTATCGTAAAATAGAAAAAATTATAGCAAGAATTAGGAGTTAAGATTACATTTTAAACACTAAAAAAATCATACTTGAAAAAATGTTACAGAATTCACTACAATAAAAATTTTTGTAAGATAAAAGGACTAGGTCACAAACATATTTTTTAAATAACTATCCCTTTTAAGCATTTACTATGTGTCTGGAATTATTGTATGAATTTGTATTTAATCTAAGAATCCTATGATGTATATATTATTGTCATACTTAAGAGATGAAGAAACTGAGGCAGAAAGGCTAATTGCCCAAGGTTATATGGTAAATAGTTTCAGAGCTGGGATTCAAACCTAGGTGATTAGGCTCTGAAATTTACACTCTTAAGTACTATTACCATGGCTTAATTTGCACTTACCTGGGAGTATTCAGGTTCTCCTGAAGAATTCTGGTCATTTCGAAACAATTTCACAGCTTTAAGGTATGTTTCCATTGACTCGAGTTTGGCTTTGTCAAAACCTAACAAGATGATAAACAAAAATAGTAAACTCCAGTTAAGGAATTTTGGAATCTTTGAGAGAAAAAAAGTCCTGAATTCCAGTGATACATAAGACAAGTGTGTTACTTAAACTTTCTCTTTCTCTCCCTGCCCTTGAGAATCCACCATCTAAGAAAGCTACATGAAGCAGCTACATGTGGGTGTTTTGCCTGACAAGCTTAGTCAAGACCCCAGCTGAGCTGATAGCCAGTATTCACTGTGAGACCTGGAGAGGAACTAGCCTTCAGGATTCTAGGCATTACTTTCAAATCTTATAGGTTGAGGCCCCGGCTTCATAAAGCAGAGACAAGTTGTCCCTACTGTGCCCTATCTGAATTACTGAACCAGTGAACCACTGAAACTGTGAGGCAATAATTATTGCTCTTGTAAGCTGCTAAATTTTAGGATAATTTGTTACAAAGTAACAGATCACTAATACCATAATGCAGGTTAATACTCAAAGAATGAGTTACCTCTAGCCATTTCTCTCCTGAATGTTCTACCAACAAAAATCCAGAAGTTTTGCATTTTATGGGGACCATTCCTCTCCAGGGTTCCACATGGCCAGTTATCCATTTTGCCATGTGATTCACTGACTTAAAATAATCTGTCCCTACGTGAAAAATACTAGAATGTATCCCCCAAAGTATCTATGATTAGACCTAAGTAATTCAGCAATGATCACTTCCAAAATTAAAGAGATCATACATTTTAAAGAATATTGGCCTTATGAAATGTCAATGCATCCTAGTTTTGCAGGTATTATTTCATTTATTTCAGATTAATATGAGGGTACAATTAAGTTACAATGTTTTCATTTGTTAGGTAAAGTCCCAATTGTAGTTCTGTCTTGCACCCAAGAGGTGTGCCATATACCCTTACATTGTGCCCATTAAGTGGGAGCACATGATCAGCCTTTTCCCACTCCTAGTACTTTCTATTTTAAACAATCAATAAAAGATCAAAAATTTTGTAAGATTTGCAACAAGTAGCCTTTTGTTGCTTTTTGCAAAATTATGTGCATCTTGTTCTTTAGATAGAACACTGATTCTAAGTCCTTATGTCTGGCAGGTCCTGTCCTCCTGGATATAGAAGGGAGCAGTTGTGAACATGCTCAAGCTGACTTGCATTAAATTGTAACCTCTGATCGCTAAGAAAGAGTGGAGGTGGCCATCATGGGGAAAAAAGTGAGGTTCAGTGGTCTGAATAATTCCTTTAAATCACTGTTGGGTCAACAGGGAACTAGGGTTTGAGAAGATAACACTCTTCAGAGACATCTGATACAGTTGGAGAGCCATTGTTTATAAATAAGATAATTTCACAGATATTAAATACACGTATCTGCATGTAAGACATAATTTATTATGAAATGTAGTTAGGCAGACACAATGGAAATGTAACACATTTATTCTAAAGATCTTTTTCTTACCTGTATGTTCTAAATGTTTTAATGTCACATTGTCAACAGGGAAAAAGCTGAGGATAGCACCATACTCTGGACACATGTTTGCTATTGTAGTTCGATCAACTATAGATAATTGTGAAACTCCATTTCCAAAAAACTCAACAAACTTTCCAGCCACTCCTACTTGCCTGAGGTGCTATATAAAGAGATACATCAAAACACACAAAATCAGCAATGATAAGATTAGTATGGATTTCCTGAAAACTACATCTAATTTTTTACCAATACTAGTGATGAAACATCAACTTCTTCTGGGTTTGTAGGTATTCTCAGATAAATAATCAACAGAAGAGTGGCCCAATGTCACTGTTAATCAGGGCCTGGCTGAGTATGATGGTTTGTGCTGGCAGTCCCAGGTACTCAGAAGGCTGAGGCAAAAGGACTGCTTGAGCACAGGAGTTTGAGGCTACAATATCTGTTGTGTGATGTTCTCACGAGGAGAGAAGGACGGCTTGGCCGCGGGTGCAAGCTCGCTCCTAGAATTGTTTAAAAGCAATAAACGACTACACACTCTAAGGTGGCATGCAGCAAAATGTCTTATTTTCTACTTCCTTTTATTGGGAGCTAGTCACGTGCACCACATTGATCGATAATCCTAACATCCTCATTTCTTATCTTAAACTATAGAAAAGAAAGAAAGTCCAGGAATGTGGATAGCCATCATAAGATTAGCCTAAAGAAAGAAAGTCCGGGAAAGTAAGATGACCATCTTAAACTAGCCTCAGGCTATTCCTCTTGGAAGGTCAAAAAGAACAATACATTATCTGACTTCTATTGTTGAAGTTAAAGGTTAGGATAAACAGAGGAGTAAAACCTTTCTCTTCTATGTACTCGATTAAATTTCTGAGAAACTGGCTTCATGACTGTTTTCTTATGGCTTTGGAGACCCTGCAGTTACGATGGAGTATGTTACTCGACATCATTACGATGGAGTTTTTCTTTTTACTCACATCAACCTTTGAGTCATGTCCTCTGCACAAATGGGCTGTTTCAACCTTTATCTGATAGGCTGACTTGACTGCACAGTCGGGGTTACCTGCAAGAGGTTTTTATGCCTGGCTTGCAGGCCCCCACCGTGTTTTCCCAGGTCACTTATGGCCTCCACAAAAGCACATAATACTCACAAGTCTTTTCGCTCAGTTCTGGAATTAAAAGAGCACATTTCATTTAAATTTTGTGGAGGTTTACCCCACAAATATCTATGATGGTACCACTGCACCCTAATCTGGGCAACAGAGCGAGACCCCATCTCTTGAATGAAAGAAAAAGGAAGAAAGAAAAGAAAAAAGAAGAAAGAAAAGAAACCAGAACAACAACAACAAAAAAAATAAAGACAGACAGACAAGAACCTGATAGCTCAAGATGACTGAGTCACACTTTAATCTCTCTGAAATTAGGATATTTAGACTCAAGGGTGTGTGTACTTAGCTGATAATGGTATATTTTTCTTTTTTTGTAGTTTTTGGCGGGGGCTGGGTTTGAACTTGCCAACTCCAGAATATGGGGTCAGTGCCTTACTTCTCTGAACCACAGGCGCCGCCCTGGTAGTAGTGTTTTTAACCACTGGTGGCATGTTAGATTTATAAAATACTAATATACTGATGAAATTACATATTTAAATAAAAATTAACACTGGCTTTAAATTTTTTCAAATTGTAACTACTGATTCAAATATTTAATTATTAATAATTGTAGGTAAATTCCATTTCAGTAGAATTTCTAACACATTATCTCAAACTTTTTCCTTTTTACAATCACTTTTCTTTGTTACTATCAAGTAACCCAAACTGTTACTCATCTTTTCTAACTTGAAAAATAGTTTCAGGTTGGTACAAGCAAAGTACCTAGGGAAATAAATAAGAATGATACTACACTCAACCCTAGGAATAATATTAAGTCCTAACATTTTAGAGGGGTTAGGGATTATTTAAATCTAAATTCTTTTTTATAGATCCAGAAACTCAAACCTTACATAAAGACATTTCTTTGTACTTATGGTTATATTTTTAAAGACGAGAGAAATATAGATTAGATACACCAAGCCAAATGATATTTTCATCAAATTAAGAAGGTACTACAATATTTACATTTTGGAAGACAACACGATTGATTCCCCCTATAAAGATCATGAATAGAACAAAAAAGAAGTAATAACGTATTCAATAAATGCAAGCATACATAATTTTTCTTGAACAATGAATTAATATGTCAAAAACATAGACAGTAATGTTGCTAAGGAAAAACACAATAAGAGAAGTCTAAAGAGCAGCAATAATTTTCAGGATGTTTGAGAATTGATTTCTCTAAAAACATAATGGGATATTCCTTTTCCTTTAGGGATAATCCTGCAATTCCCAACTTCTTGATCTTTTGGTACCATACTCAGAATCAATCATTTCTTTAAGTTGTCAATTTTTTTTTTCTAATTAGGGAACAAGGATCAATACCAAACACTGAGGGAGGCATTGTCATTTTCTTACCCTGTAGAGTAGTTTCCTGAAAGACTTTAGACCAATAATCTAACCAAAAATGCCGAGATGCTGGGATCCAAATTGGGATTATATGCGGAACACTTTCCAGGTACTTTCAATGACCAAAATGGGACTTAATCATTAAAGTTAGGGAAAACCAGAAATTTGGGATCCAGAGTTACAAATTATTGTTCACTAGGAAACCCTTAAGCATATATATTAATACGGTCATCAAGAAGCTCAGTCAATGTATTAAAGGCATGCAGCCAATATAAATTAAGAGAAAAGGTTTCTTTTTAATACTTCAAAGAAATGTTAAAACAAATAGAAAAATCTGACACATCACATTTCTAATGTAACAGGCAAATAATTCAATGAAAGGAGACAGAATCAACCGTTGCTAAATGATTTTTTAGTTCATTTAGTCTAGACATATTTTTTGAGGTAACAAGGCATTAATAAGGCATAATGGTTGAAAGCCTGGACTCAAGAACCTGACTTACTATTCAATCTGATGACCCTTAGGTACATCATTAAACCTGTGTCTCAATTTTCTCAGATTTAAAATGAGGACAGTAAGAAATAGTACCTGTCTCACAGGCTTGTTATGAGGAATAAATGAGCTGCTTATGTCAAGTGAACAATGACAAAACAAAATTTTTTATAGTTACTCGTACAAAGTAATTGTTGTTTGCTATTATTACTGTGATGATAATTATGATGACAACATCAGAGATCTGAGGATGCAGTAAGGAACCCAAATCCTTGCTTTCACAGACTCCTTCATTTACAAGTCACACAGCTACCACAACTATAACTTACCTTTGTGACGCCAAGAACAACATCTATGGATGTAACAAAGGCATTTGATGTCCCAGTTAACTCACATCCAACCACTTCTGGTAAAGTAAGAGAAACTGGTAGACCAAGCATAACTGCTTCTGTTTCAATGCCTCCAACCCCTAAAGTAATAAAGACAAGTATATTAGCACAGTGTATTTAAAGAGAATTTTAGTTATCTCTGTAACATCTGCATCTCTAGGTGTTTCACAAGCTTATCTTACATAGTGCCATAAGCTTTGTTGCACTGCTATTAATGTGGACACTGAACCCAAGCCTTCTCAAAAAGATGACTCCACGTGCATGGTTGAAAAAACCTGATATTTTACCTTTATATTGAATTTGGTAAAGATTTAGTGAATATTTATTATGACAGGCACTGCACTATGCTCAAGGTATAAACAGAGCCTAGTTCCTGTCAACTTCAAGGAGTACAATTTAATAAAAAAGACCCCGCCCATGAACAAATATAACACCCTGTAAAGAGTTAAGTACCAAGATGGGGGGGGGGGTACATCTAACTCAGTGTAAAACTAAGGCTTTTAGAAGATACCTGAGGTTAGTCTTAAAGAGTTAATAGCAACCTCATTTCAATAATTAAAATGATGATCAGTGGAGTGTATTCTGCCAGAAGGAATAGCCTACACAAAACCCTAAGGCACAAAAGAGCACAGCCCACTCAGGTAAATAAATGGCTAGTCTCTAAGATGGGTGGGGGCCATGGCCGAAGGGGCTTCACCTATAAAAGGCGAAGGAACTTGTAAAATGCTAAGGAATCTGAATTCATAAAGAAGGCGAGAAGACTCACGAGAACTTTAAACAAAGGAATAACCTCTGTAGACATATCATCACTCATAGTAGCACTGTGCTGCACACTGTGCAAATTCCTATTGATAAATCCTCTTTTACCACACTGCTCACAAACCCTTGAGTTAAGATTTTGTTGTTGTTGCTATTATAGATGAAAAAAATGGAGTCTCAAGGAGGCCATAAAGACCCACTATTTGTGATCTTTTATAATGCTCTTGACATCCTCACCCCCAAAACAATTAAATATATTTGGTCATTTACTTACCCCATCCCAGAATTCCCAAACCATTCACCATGGTTATATGTGAATCTGTGCCAACTACACTGTCTGGAAAGAGAAGGTCCTCTTCTTCAAAAACCACTCTTGACAAATATTCTAAGTTTACTTGATGAGCCATTCCAGTTCCAGGAGGGATTACAGCTACATTCTTAAAAACTCTTGAACTCCACTGCATTTTGTTTAAATTGTAAGAAATACAAATGTTAGTACATTATATGAATTTGTGCTCACAAGCTATAAAGGAATATTGACACTAAAAGTATTTTAAACAATGTCCAATATGATAAATTCCAAGTTCACATCACATACTTTAACACAAGTATACAGATACCAAACCTAAACATACTTGTTTTGTAGATGACCGAAACAAAGTTAGGTCAAATAAAAATGTTCAAATTGTCCAGATGACAGTGGCATTCAACTGTGTTCCAAGGATTCTCAGGGTGGGAAGGAAGGCAGGCCCAATGTGCAGGGTCCTCCTCTAAGCTCTCTTAAATTAGAGCCACTTTGGGCCAGGCGTGGCTCATGTCTATAATCTTAGCCCTCTGGGAGGCCGTATGGGTGGACTGCCTGAGTTCATGGGTTCAAGACCAGCCTGAGTCAGAGCAAGACTCTGTCTTTAAAAATAGCCAGGCATTGCAGTGGGTACCTATAATCCCAGCTAATTCGGAGAGTGAGGCGAGAGAATTGCTTGAGCCCAAGAATTTGAGGTTGCTGTGAGCTATGACATCATAGCGCTCTACTGAGGGTGACAAAGTGACTCCACAAAAAAGCCCAAAAAACTAGGGCCACTGTTTTCATCTTTCTTTATACACTGCCGTTTCCAATAAAACTTCATTTGAAGGAATAAAAAGGTTCTACTACAATAAAGCCTTTAAATACCACTAAAGATATAAAAGTTATACCTATCAACATTTTATAAATTCCAATACAAAAATTTCCCTGAATCACTTATACCTTGAAAAATTGAAGCCTCTCTCGATTTCTGCCAAATTCTACTTCTTGATTTTTTAACACTGTTTCAGGTCTAAAAGAAAGAAGAGCTGGCATTAAATATATGTATTACAAAAAAAGACTTGCCTTGTTTCTTTCTAAGTCATCATTCATTATGTGTGTATATATAATATATATATATGCATATTAAAATCCTTAGAGGAATAATTTATTAGACTTCTCAGGGTTCTTTGCCAACAAGTTCTGCTTTAAATAATATATTAGAAAGCTATAGAAAGGAGTTATTATTTTATATAGCACAAGAAAGTCATGCCCACACTAGCATAAAAAATTGTACTTAAATCATAATAAAAATAAATGCTAAGCTTTGCTGGGTTTTCCAATGCAAGAAAGGAGGGTAGTAGCTTGTTCAACAATAAGTATGTACATTTCTCTCCACTTGGCTCTTGAGTCAGTTAAACAAGATAAGTATTGATGGACAACATCCCAACATCATTCTATAGTTTAAACAAAGTTTCCAGCAAAAATCTTTTATTCACTTTGCCCCAAATCAAAGGTTCTATTTTATGGATAACAGTTTACGTGGATTATAAACATATTTTACACAAATTATTTAAGAGACAAAAACAACTCACCTTTAAGCAGTAAACAGTACCAATTTTAGATAATGTTTTATCTAAAAAAATATTTTTAAAAAATTATTTCAAACAGCTTTAAGTTGTTTATTTCACCTGGCAGCTGGTGATTAAGTGGTGACTAGAATGGCAACATACCTTAAATTATACATGTCCTCCAGGGCCCAGATAATTATAGTTGTCAACTTTTTTTTTTTAAACAAATTGCTTTAATAATTCATGGCTCAGTGATCTTTTGAAGCTTAGAGAGATTTTTCTCAGGGCCTCAGGGAACACAGCTTTCTAGAGCCACAATTATTTTACCTTTCCATACCACTGAGGGTATCATATATTTATTAGCTCATAACCTGACTTTAAGTTAGGCAGTAATTTCAAGTGCCAAATGTTATACTCTCACCTTTCAACCCCTCAATTTCTTGTTTCCGTCTATAATTAATACTTTACTGATGTACTAAAGAACATAAAAGAGTTACTGTTTTCATACAGCCAGGGACTATAATATAACCTATCATAATACTTTATAATTTAGAATTCAAAATTGAAGGGAAATGTTACACAAGATTGGATTTTTAGAAATAAAAAAAATATATGCTACTAAGTACTTTAACACTCTGCCAATTATAAAGGAAGGACCATATTAAGGTCTTAGGAAGAGCACATGATAAAGTCGCTATAACCTGAGGCTCTATAAAAATACTCAGCCTCAAATTTTAGAACTAAAAAATCTAGTTCAGAGACAAAGGGAACAATGCATTATTTGGCACTTAACATAAATAAGAGAAAGTATTATTCTTAGCTATTCTAAATCTTAAATGTGTTGAATTTTTTAAACGTAAAGTATAAGTCATTTTTTATTAAATTTAAAAAAAGGCTATAACAGTGGGATAAACATAACTCTTATAAAAATTAGACTCTGGAAACTTTATAGCATATAAAAATTCAAGACCCCAAACTCTTTTTCTTATTCTGAGAAATTACTTATTGGGAAATCTAGCTAAAACCTAAGAAAAAAATTCTTTTCTAGGTATGTTTACTATTTTCCATGGTACCATATAGTAAATCACTTATTTTAAAGGGCTTATTAGATTTAATAATAATTATATCCTTAACATAGTGGTCTGAATACAGTAGGAAAAAATAAGAAACCCCCAGTAGGAAAAAAACTACCAAAAAAATATATAGGAAATTCACAAAAGAAATATCCCACTTTTCTGCCTCATTAGTCATAAAAATAAAATATATTTACAGATAAATCTTAAGGTTTGCTTCCTAAAGAACAGAATTAGAAAACAGTATTTCCATACCACCACAATAATTAAATTTGCTTCTTTCAGTAAAATAGAAAATATACATAAAGATACAATCCAATACATAAGTATGAAGACAATGTAATAGGAATTGGGTGGGAAGGAGAAAAACATGATTTCCTTAACTGAAAAACAACCTGGCACTAATAAATATTAACAAAATAATCTCATACTCAGGCACTGGTTGCAAATGAAAAGGACACAGGATGGGTGTATTCTCAATCTGCGAAGAAAATGTTCCTGAGTTCCGGCCTAGTTCTCCAGCATCACATGATCCTCGGCAGGTAGTCTGGCCTCTGCAGGGGAGCTTCTTAGGCTGCACTTTAAGTGGAGAGAGCTTTCCTGCTTTCTGCAGGTCACCACCTCCAGGATTTGGCGCATTCTGTATTGCACTATCATTCCAAAAAGAAACAAAATAAAGCCATTTAAAATGGACAGCAATTCAGCTCTTTAGAAAAAAGAAACATACACTAGCAATGCCATCTGGAAGTAACTAAATGATGTTCAAAGGCAAATGTATCATTTAATTCAAGTTTCAAAAGCAAATCTTATATTATAAAAAACAGAAACACGTAATTAACACTTCCAGAGATGAAAACATAATCCTAAATGTCCCACAGAATCATTTCATATACTCTATACCAATTAAAATAACTTTTAGCAAATATCAAAACAGACCCCCCCGCTTCCTCCAACAACTTTAGAAGGTCAGAACTACAGTTTAAACTAAATGGCAAAATATCTCATGAGTTGCAGTAGGTTGTAATCTTTCTGCTACTCCAAGAAATGTAGAAAGGAAAGCTGGTGCAAATATATCTTCTCTAGTGTGATATTAGTCAAATGGGCCATATAAATATAAAAAACTTATTTCAATGTTAGGAAAACAGCTTTAGTGAGCTCAGTGTTTTCAGTCACCATTAGTTGAAAACATTCACGGCTCTCATCATTCTCTGTGAAAGGTAAATAGGTTAAAAAAACAAAACAAAAAAACTGAATTCAAATGTTCATTCCAAAAAGTAGGCTCTAAGCTTATACATAAAATGGCAGTAGAAGTACACAAACTGGTGAAAATAAGCTCAGACCGAGTATACAAAAAGTCACTAATCCATAAACTTTGTACCAGTTTTTCCTTTTCTATACTAGTCAATACTAAATATCGCACACTTTCCTCTGGTGTTAATTATCTTTACTCCTTTTCCTTTTATCTTCCAGGGGATTGGTTACCAGTTTTTGGCATTAATTATCTCTACTCCTTTCTATACACTTTCAGTGGATTAGTTACCAGTTAACTTGGATGGCTACAAATGTCTGTATTGAAGTACCATTTACTGAAGTCAATTTGTAAAGAATGGTCAACTGTAAGATCGGTTGGACAGGCAGGATGGACTTTCTTAGGGTCACCTCCAAGAGTTTTCACTGCCTCTCTCATAGCAGCAAAATCCACCATTGCCGGTATTCCACTAAAAATAAAGAATAATCAAATTACAGTTCTAAGTATTCTTATATATGCTTAATAAATAATTAACACATATCCATCTTTATATTTCAAAAGTATCCCTTTTTTAGTTCATATTTATTCATCTTTAATAATGTACTTATATTACACAAAATTAGATGCATCTTGGTTTGTTTTATTTATTTATTTTAGAGACAGAGTGTCACTTTGTCGCCCTCAGTAGAGTGTGGTGGTGTCACAGCTCACAGCAATCTCCAACTCCTGAGCTTAGGGGATTCTCCTGCCTCAGCCTCCCAAGTAGCTGAGACTACAGGTGCCTGCCACAACACACAGCTATTTTTTGTTGCAGTTTGGCTAGGGTCGGGTTCAAACCCACCACCCTCAGTATATGGGGTCAGTGTCCTACTCACTGAGCCACAGGCACTGTCCTGCATCTTGCTTTAATGAGAATTAACATTAAATATTATTTGATACCTTGAGTGATTGGGGTGGATGTACCAAAAATCAAACTAGAGATGATTTTTGGAGGCATAAGGATTTGAAGGAATTATCTATATTCTTCTGTCTTATATTTCTTGATGCCTGCTTCCCTAGTTCTACTCCCTTTCCCCCAGTGCCTTTTGTTATCCCAAAGCTATCCACAAGTAGCCTTGACATTTTACACTCATTCACTCATACATCCAGGCAACTATATAATAAGCATTTACCAAATGCTTACAATGTGCTAGACACCAATTGTACAAGGCCAAACAAGACATAGCTCTGGTTCTCAAGGAATTTGTAGGGAAGATAAAGTTTGCAGAATAGTATCATCAGTACTGTAACAGTGGCATATAGGGAGTACACAGAGCAGTGGCACACAAACCAGACTTGCATGGGTAGGTGGGGAAAGGGGACGTTCTAGCCAACTCCTACACTTCCTTCCAAACTCAGCTCAAGGTTAACACTTCCAATAAATAATCCCTGTACACTCAGATCAGACAAAGTCTTTCAGGCTACTGTAAAGACTTTGGATTTTATTCTTAAGTGTAATGGAAGCCAAATGACACATGGAATAATGAATATGATCTGATTAAGCGTTTTTAACCAAGTCTCTCCTCCTACTGTACAAAGAAGGGACTGATTCTAAATGTGAAATTAAGGATACCAGTTAACAAACTATTGCAGTCCAGCACTCTGTGAGGCCGAGGCGGGTGATCACCTGAGCTCAGGAGTTTGAGACCAGCCTGAGCAAGAGTGAGACACCATCTCTAAAAATAGCTAGGCTATGGTAGGTACCTGTAGTACTAGCTATTAGGGAGGCTGAGACAAAAGAATTATTTGAGAAGACTTTGAGGTTGCTGTGAGCTATGATGCCACAGTACTCTACTGAGGGTGACAAAGTAAGGCTCTGTCTCAAAAAAAGAAACAAACAAAGAAAAAAAGGAAACAAACTATAGCAGTTAGTCTTGGTAAGAGAGAATGGGCCTAGAACCAGGATGATGGTGGTAGAGATAGTAAACTGACAAAAGCCACAGGGCTGTAAGGTGTTTAAAAGAATCAAGGCTAACTCCTAGATTTGGGGCCTAAACAAATGGGAGTCTATGGTGTCATTTGTTGTGATAAAGAAGATCTGGAAAGAAATAGGTGAGGTGCCGTGGCCCAGGCCATGGAATAGGGAGAGGAATTTGCTTCCTTAACACAGATCTTAGCAAATCATCTTTCTGTGCCTTGAGTTCTTTTTCTGGAAATGAGAATAGTATAGAACTTATTTGGAAGGGTGACTGATCATAAGACTAGTGCCTTACATGTACTATTAGTATAATTGAGAAGAATGACGTATTAGTTAAGAGTACAATGTTGGTGCCAGACTACCTGGACAGAGTTCTGGCTTTACCATTTCCAGCACTGTGACCTTAGGCAAATTATCTGACCCCTCTGTGTCTCTATAGTTTCAGTGAGGTGTCTGTCAGTGAATAAACAATGTGCAAACAAATAATAACCAACAATCCTAGAACCAGGATGATGGTGGTAGAGATGGTAAACCGACAAAACCTGCTGATAGCAGGGCTATAGGGTGTTTTAGGAAAAAGAATCAAGGCACTATTTTAGGCACTGTTATAAGGACACCACACATGTGAATACATTTCACCGTTATGACTGTAAGGCTGGTACCATTTTACACATAAGGAGCAAGGCACAAGGAAAGTAAGTAACATGGCTAAGGTCAAGCAGCTGATAAATTAGAGTCAGGGCACATTGTAAATTGACAATGTTGGCTGTTATTATGAATAACAGTAATGATCTCTCTCCCCCACCAAAAAAGAAATATGGAGACAATCAAGAAATCAAAAAAAAAAAAAAAAAAAAAACAATCAAATTTTGGACACAGTAAGTTTGAGAAAGCTATTGGCTACGTAATGACCACAAGCAGGTAGTTAAGCAAAATAGTTTTTGAATAAATAGTTTCACAAACAGGTGCCTAATTTTTAATAAATTGTTTTAGTTTAGAAAGGCCAATTTTAAAAAATCATAAACTAACCTCAAAATTAAAAACAGAAGAGCCATCCATCCATCAGGGAGTCTGAATTTAAAAAAGAAAATGCTCCAAAAATTCATTCACAAAAAATAAAAATATTACTCACGTAAAATCTTGAAGAACAACACGGGCAGGGAAAAAGGGCACTTCGACATTGCTTTGTTTGGTTTTCCAGTCTAAAATGTTCATAACATCTTCCTTTCTCGTTAAAAAGTTATCACAATTTCGTACAGCAGCTTCCAATAGGACCCGTATCGAGTAAGGCAGAACATCTAATTAAAGAGAAAATATCACTATTAATAAGGGACAATAGTAAAAGGTAATAGACACAAAAACTGTTATCTTGATTTTAAAAATCTTAAAAATTCACTTTTTAGTCTAACAAACATGAACTAGAACCATTTGTGGGGTTTGTTTTTTTTTTTTTGAGACAGAGCCTCAATCTGTCACTCTGGGTAGAGTGCTGTGGTGTCACAGCTCACAGCAACCTCAAACTCCTAGGCTTAAGTGATTCTCTTGCCTCAGCCTCCTAAGTAGCTGGGACTACAGGCGCCTGCCACAACGCCCAGCCATTTTTTGATTGTAGTTGTCACTGTTTGGCAGGCCCAGGCTGAATTCAAACCTGTCAGCTCTGGTGTATGTGGCTAGCGCCTTAGCCACTGGAGCTACAGGCACCACCTTGAGCTAAAGGTGCCACCACCATTCATGTTAATGCCAGGTTTTTTGTCACATCAACTTTCCGTATGAGAGTCCAAGGCCATGAAAGAGACAAAACCCTTCCCATAAGAGCTACATTAATTTGAGAATATCCAGACTACAACCTGATAATGACAAATAAATACTTGCCACATTCAGAAAATACACAGAAAAATTGAAAAGCACAGAATATCAGAATTAAATACAGTAATGGAGACAGTCTTTCATACAGCAAAAAAAAAAAAAAAAGTTTACACTGTATAAATGTTTATAATAGATTTAAAAGATTTCCATCAAGAATGGTTAAAGTTTAAAAGTGAAGTAAAATGCTTGGGTAAGTAAAATTCATAATGAAAGGATAAATAGAAAGACTTAGTATATATCTCACATAATATTTTGACTGTACTTCATTAGTGGGATAAATATTTAGGATAAAAAAATACACTCACACACACAGAATCACAAAGAAAGTAAACTACATTCAGTCATTAGTACTGTTATTTGAAAAATGCTCTATGTATAAGAAGAAAGCAAATAAATGCTTTTGTTACTACTGCTGGAAACCAAGTTTTTCAAGAATAATGATATATAAGTGTAAAATCAGAATAGCCCATGAGGGTTAAAGTAATATTCTTTTAAGTATTTTTGTTGTTGTTGTTGTTGTTGTTGTTTCATAGGAGGGGCTACATTTTGGGAATGTTGCTTTTGGAATTGTTAAGTCTTGGAGAAATATGCTAACTGTTCATTGTGGAGGGTGGAGGAGGAAGTATGTAGTGAGAAGGGTTCTGTGCCCCTGAGTTTCATTAGTTCAGACTGTCTAACCACTGTCCTCTATGTGTACTTCAGTTAATTCTATTTTATGTTAAAGGATAAATAATTCATAATGCCCAAAGTATGTTAAAAGTAGAGGTAGCAGGCTGGGTGAGGTGGCTCACCCCTGTAATCCTAACACTCTGGGAGGAGGCTTGAAGATCCCTTGAACTCAGGAGTTTCAGACCAGCCTCAACAACAGCAAGATTCCATCGCTAACAAAATTAGAAAAAAAATTAGCCAAGTGATGTGGTAGGTGTTTCGGACCATCAGAGTTTGAAGTTGCTGTGTGCTAGGCTGACAACACGGAACTCTAGCCTGAGCAACATCCTGAGACTCTGTCTCCAAAAAAAAAGAAGTATATGTAGTAAAATAATCCTTTTATAAAAGTTCTTTTGTTAGTTTTCAGGAAGGACTGTTTTCTGGGAATGAGCTCTGTTAATTCACCTCTTGGAGCTAGACAGAGTCTTGTAGTTAGTTATTGGAACAATGGAAGGAGAAGAGGAAGCGTGAATGGTAGGGCTCTTTGCTAGCAGTATCCTCTTATTTGGAAGATGTATGTTTATCCTTTAACATACAGGATAACCATAGGTCTGCATGTGCATTTTTGGTAAAATATCTGTGTTTACTGTGGTTAAAGTTCATTTCTTATTTTGTAACATCTAAGTTTTAAGATGTCCTGAGGTATGATAAAAAGCAGAGGTAGTGAATTAGCCAATTTGATAGAAAGGTGCATCTTAGACATGAAATTGGACCACCTCTGAACAGTGTGCATCAGGCCCTGTTCATCAGAGGAAGGGTAAAGGGAGAGATGGATGTAGATGTGTTCATATTTACATCTTGATGATAGCCACTGATGTGTGTGCATCTCCTTTTAGTTCTACCATAAGAGAGAATCACATTAAGTAATTTAATGGAAACAAAACTTGCTAATATTTTAAAAGTGTCAATCTGTTAATAAATTCTCTAAGAAAAAATTATACTTAGTGTACTCTGTTGCTTTATGTCTCATTTTGAGTCGAGCATTAAGGGAATGCAGTATTTTAAACAACACTGCCAAGACTTTTATCTAGAAGCCTGTTGCCATTTTTGTCTCCTATGAAATTTTTGTCCCCAAGAACCGCAGGATTACATTTTTTTCTAAAAGACTGAGTTGGTACAGTGTATTCTTGGTTACCAAAATACTCACATAGCTTTGGAATTTTGAACTGGTAAATATTCATAATGTACAAAAACCATAATACATATTGTATGAATCCTTATTACATAAAACTGCATACATATACACACAGAACCTAGAAGGACATGTTAAACTGCTTATGATTATGGATGACTCTGTTCTCTGCTTCTTATGCTTTTCAGTTCATATAATGCACTTATTAACTTATAAAAAATCAAAGTTACTTTAAAAACCTGAAAAAAAAAATTCTGAGTGACTACATTTTAAAAAATCATTACAGGGGCTCAGGGCAGTGGCTCACACCTGTAACCCTAACACTCTGGGAGGCCAAGGCAGATGGATAGCTTGAGCTCAAAAGTTCGAGACCAGCCTGAGCAAAAGCAAGATTCCATCTCTAAAAAATAGCCAGGCGTTGTGACAGACACCTCTAGTCCCAGCTATTTGGGAGGCTAAGGCAAGAGAATCACTTTAGCCCAAGAGTTTGAGGTTGCTGTGAGCTAGGACTGCACTGCACTCTACTGAGGGTGACAAAGTGAGACTCTGTCTCAAAAAACAAAACAAAACAAAAAACCCCATGACATTTCAATTGGAAACATGAGCATGAACTCATGGTTTATTTTTTCTTTCTAAAACATTGATTTCTTAAGCTCTGTCCACAGAAAATGCCTAGAACTATGACATCCCAATAGTAATGAACCCCTAAGCAATCCAGGTTGCTGTCTCTAAAATACTATTTCCCATTAAAGCAAACAAACAACTACCAAAAAAAAAAAATTCCCACAAATTAAAATCCCACAATTTCTTGGAGAAATGGCCAATTCTGTCTGGAGTAGGATATAAAATGAACCTATATAAAATGAGCCTCCAACATCTTATTTCAGAAACCAAAGAAGTTATCAAAGACTAATAGGGACACTAACAGATCAATTTGAGCATCAAAATGAATGACTACATTTACTGAAATATACCAAAAATATAAACAGCCCTTAGTTCATA
Organism: Galago senegalensis; assembly: GCA_963575145.1. Classification (NCBI taxonomy): domain Eukaryota; kingdom Metazoa; phylum Chordata; class Mammalia; order Primates; family Galagidae; genus Galago; species Galago senegalensis. Next base: position 23,999 of record CAUYTI010026803.1, read on the forward strand.
ACGACTCAATAAAAACCTTTATTGATCACCAATGGAAGTTGCTAGGGAAACAATTCATTACTCTGACAAATGACAAATAAGGGGAAGGGAGAAATAAATCATTAACAATGTCTTTCCTGACGTCAAGTAACCAAATACAGTGGAACTTCCAGAGCTGACCACTTCCTTAATAGACACATGTACACATCAGTACAACAGGCCAGTTCCTTATGTTGACCACCTCAGTATGTTGATTAGTTTGTTACGGTCCCTTGGATAGTCAACTTACAGAGGTTCTACTTAGTTAAGGGAAAGTTCTTTGTTATAAAAGAATTACAGCTAAAAAATGTCGAAGAAATTAGATAATTTAAAAAATCACCAATGTATAATCCTTAATGAAATAATGGATCCAGATAATGATCACACAGGAATGCTAAAATGATTAAGTTAAGATGTAAATGGGAACTCATAAGGAATAGATCAAAATGATTACACTTATACTTACTCGGCATCACCAAAAGTGAGACCTTGAAGATTTTACCTGCTTACTGATGAAACAAGAAATACACACACCAACCAGAAAGTGTTCTTGCAAAAATAAACACATAAATAAATCTGAATCTAATTAAACTTCTAGCTCTAACTTCCAGTTAACAGGAAATAGGAAGAATAGTGGAACAATAAAATGAAACCACAAAGAAGTCATCAGCCAAGTCCAGAATATGGTATACTCTACAAGAGTAAAGAACCTGGGCTTGGCGCCTGTGGCTCAAGCAGCTAAGGCGCCAGCCACATACACCTAAGGTGGTGGGTTCCAATCCCCAGCCCAGGCCCGCCAAACAATGATGGCTGCAACCAAAAAATGGCCAGGTGTTGTGGCTGTAGTTCCAGCTACTTGGGAGGCTGAGGCAGGAGAATCACTTGAGCCCAAGAGTTGGAGGTTGCTGTGAGCTGTGATGCCACAGCACTCTACCCAGGGGGATAGCTTGAGGCTCCGTCTAAAAAAAAAAAAAAAGAATAAAGAACCTGTTTTCTCCAACATAAAAGTGGCATGGAAAAGGGGAGAAGAGGACTACTATAAATTAAGAGGCTTGAGAGGATAACCAAATGCTGTGTGGTGACCCTATTTGGATACTGCCTGAACAAACCAAGAGTAAAAATATATTTGAGATAACCAAAGAAATCAGAATACAGTGGTGTCATCATAGCTCACTGCATCCTCACACTCTCGGGCTCAAGTGATCATCCTGTCTCGGCCACCAAATAGCTGGGACTACAGGTGAGGCATGCACTACAATGCCCCATTAATTTTTTTTAATTTTGAGTAGAAATGGGGTCTCACCCATGCTTATGCTGGTCTCAAACTCCTGACTTCAAGTGATCTTTCTACTTTGGCCTCCCAGAGTGCTAGGATCACAGGCATGAGTCACTGTGCCCTGCTGACACTGTGATTTTTTTTAAAATTCTTTTATATTAATATATCAGATGATATAGGCACTGTGATTTTTTTAAAGTTCTTTTATATTAATATATCAGATAATATATATGTTGAAATATTTTAAACATTGGCAAAATGTTGACAACTCACTGATGACAGAGGATAATTATACATTCTCTCCCTATTTTTCTTTTTCCACTAAGAAAATATTTATAGGCCGGGCACAATGGCTCACACCTGTAATCTTAGCACTCTGAGAGGCCAAGATGGGTGGACTGCCTCAGCTCGGGAGTTTAAGCCCAGCCTGAGCAACAGCAAGACCTCCTTGAGAAAAAACAAGACATCGTCTCTACTAAAAATAGAAAAACTAGCCGGGCACTGTGGCAGATGCCTGTAGTCCTAGCTATTTGGGAGGCTGAGGTGAGAAGATCTCTTGAGCCCAAGCCTGAGGCTGTTATGAGCTATGATACCATGGCTCTCTAGGGTGACAGAGTAAGACTCTGTCTCTATATATTGTTATATATTATATGTTACAAAAATATATAAATGTATATAATTTTTTTACTTTTTTGGGATGTTTCAACACTAGGAGAACAAATCAGACATGTTATCACTCATATTAAGCTAGTGGCTACTAGAAAAGTCAGACCATAAACAAGTAACTGAAGTAAGTGTTTAGAAACAGTAGCATGTGCTACGAAGGAAGTGAAGGAGTAGGGTTCAGTATAGAACCCTTCAGACGAAGTTAGTGAAGGCTTCTTCGAGAAGACGTGATGGCTTTTTTTAAAAAAGGCTCTATTTTCTTTAGAGTGGTTATAGAGTAGGTTCACAGCAAAAAGGAAGGTACCTGGATTTCCCATATACGCCCTACCCCTGCACATGCACAGCCTCCCCCATTATCAACATTCCCCACCAGAGTGGTATGTTTATTACAACTGATAGACTTACAAGGCCACACATCACAATGACCCAAAGTCCACAATTTACGTTCGGGTTCACTTTTAATGCATTCCCCTAGTTTCACATTTGAAAATCTTCACACATGTAAATTAAAGAAAACATAAATATAGTTGTAAGAGGAAAAACAGCTGGGCACTGAGGCTCAGGCCTGTAATCCTAGATGATTGTTTGAGGCCACGAGTTCAAGACCAGCCTGGAGAACATAGCAAGACCCTGGCTCTACAAAAAATTAAAAAATGTGAGTGTAATGGCATTTTCCTATAGACCTAATTACTCAAGATGCTGAAGCAAGAGGACTGCTTGAACCCAGGAGTTCAAGGTTGCAGTAAGCTATGACTGCACCTCTGAATTCCAGCCTGGGTGACAAAGTGATACTTTGTCTAAAAAACATAAGAGGGGGGATAAAGAATCAGAAACACTAGATTCAAAACCTATATTTACAATTTACTACAGGTGCCACCTTAGGAAAAACTAAAGTTTGTACATTTTCTCATTTTATTTTTATTTATTTATTTGAGACAGAGCCTCAAGCTGTCCCCCTGGGTAGAGTGCCATGGCATTACAGCTCACAGCAACCCTCAACTCCTGGGCTCAAGTGAGTCTCCTGCCTCAGCCTCCCAAGTAGCTGGGACCACAGGTGCCCACCACAATGCCCGGCTATTTTTTGGTTACAGCCATCATTGTTGTTTGGCAGGCCTGGGTTGGATTTGAACCCACCACCTTAGGTGTATGTAGCAAGCCATTTTCTCATTTTAAATAGGAATGCTAGCTACTTAACCAGGATGTGAATACCATGTTTCTTATCTCATCTGTCCAGTACATGTAAAACTCTCAAATTCTCAAACAAATTATTAGAAACAGCGTATAAGTGTAAGACTTTACAACTTTTGTATTTACCTGGATGGAGTGAAGAACATTCTCCTTAGTAAAGTATCTCAAGAATGGAAAAACAAGCATTTCAGGTCCTTAACACTAATTTGAGACCAGCAGATGAACAAATATAGGCCCACAAGAAAGGAAAACCCAAATTCAAGGGCAGAGTGGGGTGGGGGGAGGAGGGTTTAGTAAGCTCTCACCTAATAGTACAACGTAGAAGTATATGACACACCTCCTGCGTCAACAACTCAAATACAACCCAGACTTTTCCTAACACAATGTAATCTAATAGTATGTGCCCTCATGTTAATTTAAAAAATTAAATAAAACTTAGCAGCTTAAAACAGAAACACCAAAAAAGCCACTTAACAAATATTAGGGCTCGGCGCCTGTGGCTCAAGCAGCTAAGGCACCAGCCACATACACCTAAGGTGGTGGGTTCGAATCCAGACTGAGCCCGCCAAACAATGACGACTGCAACCAAAAAATAGCCAGGCGTTGTGGCAGGTGCCTGTGGTCCCAGCTACTTGGGAGGCGGAGGCAGGAGACTTGCTAGGGCACAGGAGTTGAGGGTTGCTATGAGCTGTGATACCATGGCACTCTACCCAGGGGGACAGCTTGAGGCTCTGCCTCAAAACAAACAAACAAACAAACAAACAAACAAATATTAGTATTCATCCTGCCTCAATCAGAAATATAATAAAGCCCATCAAATGAAGAAAAATTTCCAGGAAAAATTTTTTTACAGAGCATTTAGAGATGATGAGGAGGAATATATTACCACAAAAGTTAATACCCAAGATTAACTTTTTTATTTGGTTAACTATTCTGGAAAAATAATCTCAAGAATATTTTTGTTTAAAGTATCTTCATAAAAAGCATTTTGTCAGATTTCTAGTTAAACATAGTAAACAACAGCAATTATTTCTACTCCCCCCTAAAACATAGTAAGGTAACAGTAAAGAAATACAAAGGTTATAAACCTGTTAGAAAAAAAAACAGATGGCTTTGTCTAGCCATTTGTGGCTTTGGAAACACAAATTTTGGAAAACGGAAAGTGCATGGATAATAACTAGTAAAGGAGTGACAGAAAGCTAAAACGCAAATGTCTACATAGAAGGAGAAGGCAAAAAGGTAACCAGAAACAAAGATTACTATTCGGGATAGTCTGGTATTTCTTAAGAGGAGTGTCAGAAGGTAGAACAATGCCTTCAAAATACCAAATGAAGGCTGGGGAGTAGCAGCTCACACTTAACAATCTTAGCACTTTGGGAGGCTCAAGTGCGAGGACTGCTTGAGGCCACCAAGAGTCTGAGCCCAGTTTAAGAAACAGCAAGACCCTGTTTCTACTAAAAATAGAAAAATTAGCCAGGCCTAGTGATTCCTGCCTTGGGAGGCTGAGGCAGAAGTATCCATTGAGCCCAGGAATTCTGTTGCAGTGAGCTATCATGAGGCCTCTGCACTCCAGCCTAGGCCAAACAGTAGACCTTATCTTACCAAAAAAAAGAAAGAAAATTATTTCCAACGTAGAAATTCATACACAGGTAAGCTATCAATTAATCCTGCAATTTTTCAAAAATTTATTTCCCAGGCACCCTTTGTAAGAAAGTTACTGAAAGATATAAAACTAGAGTAAACAAAAACTAGAAAACCACGGAACCTAAGATAGTCTCCAACACAGGAGAAAGAACAAAGAGACTCTTCTAGGGTGTGTAAGTCATAGTGTAGTCAGTTCTAAATGTGGAAGAAATTAATTGACAGATTACCCAATTATAGCAGGAGGAATTTAGTTCTTTTGGAAAATTTGGAGATAAATTATTGATAAGGACATAGAAAACTAAACAAACAAAGAAAGACAATCCATTAATTACAGGAAAAATACAAAGGTATATGAGAAATGAGATGCAACCACTGGCTCATTTACTGAAGAATATTTACAGTGATAACAATATAAACACTGAATACTGAGTTCATCAAAAATTATGACAAGCCATGATTTTGGCTTTGGGCCTTTTAGGAGGTTAGTCAAGTGTTGGCTTAGAGTTCTACGTATGTCCATATATACGAGATATATGTAGAATTGCCAAATTCTCATTTTCCACAGTATAAAGTTAATAAAGTCCAAAATTGAACAATCAAGAACCAGTAGTATAAGCAAAGAAATACTATGGAGGAAATCAGTAGAAGAAATAGTTAAAGAAATAGAGATAGTATTCTTTGATGAACAGAAATTGTGGGTACTGTTCTGGTTATAATATTGGTGGAGGTTTTTAACAATCATTTGAAAATTAAAAAGTAACTGTCAAATAAGAGTGCTATGAGAAAAAACTAATCACAATGTTAACTGACATTTTATTATTATGAAACACTGGTCTACTGCAAAGAAAGATGCAAATAAATAAACCATCCCTTCTCAAAACAAAAAATTTATTTCTTATGTCTCCCGTGGCAGCCAGTCTTCAAGATGCTATCAATACATCTTGCCTTGTGTTATTCATGTTCTCGTGTCATCAGCATTGAATCACTTCTACTTGTGTGATCAGCAGAGTAGCAGAGATGAGAATGTATGACTTTCAAGGCTAAACTATAAAAGCATTCTGGTTTGAGCCTTCCTTTCTCAGGTTACTTTCTCTGAGAGAAGGCAGCAGCCAGTTATGAGACAATCTAGCAGCTGTGAAAAGAGGTCCACATGGAGAATAACTGAGGCCATCGTCAGGGAACACCACTCTGTCAGCCATGTGAGTGAGCCCTTAGAAACAGATCCTCCCACCTTAGTGGATGAGTGCAGCCCCAACCAACACTTGGCCATAACCTTCAAAAAGGTCCCAAGCTGCAGTTCTCAAATCCTGACCTACCGAAACTGTGAGAGATAATAAATGTTTACTGCTACTTTAAGCCACAAAGCTTTGGGTTCTATACAGCAATAACTAACTAGTACGATTTTCTTCCTCGACTTTTCTAACACTAACATCTGCACTTATTTACTTAGGACATACTATGGGGCAGGTACTGGGTGATTTGTATACATGATCTTGTTAAATTCTTAAAATAGACCAACAGCTATTCCACAAGGAGAGCTACAACAGCAAAGAGTAAACTAGCAGATGTGAAGAAATGGACACACGCTCTGGTTTTTCTTTTTCTTTCTTTCTTTTTTTTGCAGTTTTTGGTGGGGGCTGGGTTTGAACCCGCCACCTCCAGTATATGGGGCCAGCACCCTACTCCTTTGAGCCTCATGTGCCACCTGTCATCTTTGTTGAATTTTACTGAATTTAAGTGTTTGAACACACTATAGATGCTTGATATTCATACTGT
>CAUYTI010026804.1:0-14030 GCA_963575145.1 Galago senegalensis
CTGGTTCCTGCCTCCTCCTCTCCTGCAATCCCCACCCAGACATGTCACAAAAATCTTCCCTGTACCCTCCTCTGCCTTTATTTTTTGATTTGTGCAACTTGTAACTAGGTGTTTATGGAATAAAGGAGAATGGAAAAAAAACCAAATGGGATTCTGACTGTACTTTTGATCTTTTTCTATTGATTTGAAACTTCCTATCTTCTTGTCCCCTTCCTACCTTCCCTCCTCATGGGCTTTCTTAACTCAAAAGCATTCAAACCTAGGATAGTGGAACTGTCAGAGCACTGGCAGATGCAAGCCAGCAGCACTTAGCTGGGCTAGGCTCAGGGCATGAGAATTTAAGCAACTGTCTCACTGACGTGCTCCCTCACATTTTGCTGTATCACTGCTCCTCAGTAGGCGTGTCGGGCATATCTCATAGATGCCTGAGAAATTTTCTGCTCCTTGCCTCTTTGGCATAGTTTGTCCCTTGGACTGTGGAAGGGAGTACTTCTATAGGAGTCCAGATAACCTTATACAGGCCTGGAAGGGAGAGGATCATGGATCAGCAGCATTCCTTAAACACTCTGCCCCCGGTTGTTGAGACTTGAGCCCAGGCAAGGAGACCAGAGAAGAGTACTAACTTGGAACTTGAGCAGTACCAGGAGGGCACAAGGAGCTCAAATTTCTCAAGATGGTCACACTTGCTGCTCTACCCAGCCAAATGGGTCACTCTGTTCCTCTGGGGGAACTTATTTAATGATGATAAATGGCTTGTGAGAGTTTGATGATGATTTTCTTTTTATAAAAATCTTCAGTTCATTTCAGTTGGTATGGGCAAGATGATAATCTTAAGTCTTGGTTCCTCTCAGGAAAAGTAACTTCTCCCCCCATGTTTGATGCACAAGTAGATTTACAAGGATAAGGAGGATTTGTCCAGTCACTCAATGAGCAGAGAGAAAAGCTGAGTTCAATAACCAGGTACTGACTTCCTAGTCCAGTGGAGTACCCAAATCTCATTAAGTAGGGTTGGTAAAAATGCACACCTGGGGCAAGGGAACCAGTGGTGGTGAGAACCAGGAATGCCAGAAGTCAAACAGATACAGGCTATTTATCACCACCTGCGTTCTGAATTGTGAATGATGGCACTCAAAGCATCTACAACCCTCATCTTTAAGTATAACCTGTGCTATGTCAAGGTAGGTGCCTATCTAGTTCCTCTGAGAGTGGGAGGACCTTTCATCAGTCTCCTAAGGAGGTAACACAGCGAAAATAGCCCTTGACTTATAGAAGGAACCCTGAACCTCTGTCCTCAGCTCTGCTCTGCCACTAACCTAGCTTTGTGGTCTTAGGCAGGTCATTGTCTGCCCTGGACCTCAGTTACATAGGGCCCTTCCCAGCCACAAAAATCTCAAGCTATAGTTTCTGCCAGGCCTCCTGGATTTCCATCCCAGGGCCCACACTCAGGTATAGTTGTGACTGGGGCTGGAGCTGGGCATTGCTGCTCCAGTGGGGCCCTGGCTATCTCTGATGAAGATAAGTCAGTCCAGTGTTTCACAAGCTCTCCATTGGGGTCCTGGCTTTTGGACATATGAACTAAATTGCACCCTTGCTTCCTGCTCCAAAGGGCTGCACTTCAGCCCAGCACTTAATCCTGGGGCCTGTGACTGTAGTTTTGAGCAGGTATTTGTGGGAACTCAAGTGTTAGCAACAGTAGAAGGAAATGCTCAAAAATAGCCCTCCACCACTTTTTGGCCTGTCACTGTGGGGTGAGGGCCAGGGAGTAGAGAGGAAAGGAACTCTTGAAGGAACACTAACATTTTAAATCTGGTCAGCTCACCATCTGGGCTCAGCCCCACACAATGGTTGTCCCTCACCCCTAACCCAAGGAATGTCCAGGAGATATGGGCAGACTCATTCAGATAATTTCCCCCACTCCAAAAAACGATAGGTCAGAAGAGGCTGTGGCCAGGTGCAGTGGGTCAACCTGTAATCCTAGCACACTGGGAGGCTGAGGTGGGAGGATCACCTGACCTGCAGGAGTTTGAGACCGGCCTGAGCAAGAGTGAGACTTCATCTCTACTGAAAATAGCAAAATTAGCTGGGCATTGTGGTGGGTGTCTATAGTCGCAGGTACCTGGCAGGCTGAGTGAGACAAGAGGATCACTTGAACCCAGGTGCCTGGGGTTGCTGTGAGCTGGTCTGATGCCATAACACTAACACTGTAGTCTGGGAACAGTGAAACTCTGACTCAAAAAAAAAAAAAAAGGCTGATACTAGGAGTGAGACTAAGCAGACTAATGCAGAGGGCAATTATGAATGCAGAAGCACGAGCAAGACCCAGCTCCACCACTTATCCACAACTCCAGTTTGTGTCCACAACTCCAAGATAGACTCAATCTCTCAACAACAGTTCCTTGCTTTGTAAAATGGGCTTTTCTAAGCCTTGCTGGCAGTGGGAACATGGATTCACTACCCAGAATTGTGAGAATTAGTGCAGAGAAAGCATATTGACATAACGCATGGGATATGAATGACTGCTCTGTTCCTCGAACTTCCCTCCAATGACACTGTCTCTGCCTTGCTGTTTCTGTGTTCTCTGGTGGTCCCTCATGCCTCACTCCATCCTCAGGACTCCTAAAATACTTCCACACAAACTGGGTATCATCTTACTGGCCTTGAATTAGCCCCAGCTCTCCACTCTCCTGGCTATGTTCACCATCCGTCTTCTCAATGCCTCAGCCTCACAGATCAACCAATAGAAATAAATGTTTAGCTCGGCGCCTATAGCTCAACCGGCTAAGGCACCAGCCACCTACACCTAAGGTGGCGGGTTCAAATCCCCAGCCCGGACCCGCCAAACAACAATGACGGCTGCAACCAAAAAATAGCCGGGCATTGTGGTAGGCACCTGTGGTCCCAGCTACTTGGGAGGCAGAGGCAAGAAAATCGCTTGAGCCCAGGAGTTGGAGGTTGCTGTGAGCTGTAAAGCCACGGTACTCTACCCAGGGGGACAGCTTGAGGCTCTGTCTCAAAAAAAAAAAAAAAAAAAGAAAGAAATGTTTGAGGCCACTGTGATCCTGCCCTGCTTGGCATTTGGGATTTTTTTCGCTCCTACTGTGATGGCCCCAGATCCTAATAATATTCTTTCTCCTTCCTCTACTCAAGTCAAATAAACTGAGGTTACCCAGAGAACGAGGAACAGACTTACATCAAAAACTCAGTAGTGTGGGTGGCACCTGTGGTTCAGTGGGTAAAGCACAAGCCCCATATACTGAAAGTGGCAAGTTCAAACCGGGCCCCAGCCAAACTGCAACAAAAAAATAGCCAGGCATTGTGGTGGGCGCCTGTAGTCCCAGCTACTTGGGAGCCTAAGCCCAGGAGTTGGAGGTTGCTATGAGCTGTGATGCCAAAGTGCTCTACCGAGGGCAATAAAGTGAGACTCAGTCTCTTTAAAAAAAAAAAAAAAACAACTCGTTGTGGCTTGGCGCCAGTAGCACAGTGGTTATAGCACCAGCCACATACACCAAGGGTGGCAGGTTCAAAGCTGGCCTGGGCCAGCTAAACAAACAAACAAAAAAATAGCCGGGTGTTGTGGCCGGAGCCTGTAGTCCCAGCTACTTCGGAGGCTGAGGCAAGAGAATCGCTTAAGCCCAAAAGTTTGAAGTTCCTGTGAGCTGTGATGCCACAGCACTCTACCAAGTGCGACATACTCTGTCTCAACCCCCCTCCCTGCCCTCATATTCCCCAGCCTGGTAAAGTCATTCCAGGGGTTAAGGGACTAACAAGGGTCAAAGGATTCCTTCTCTCAGGCCTATTCCAGTTGGGCTAGGGGTAAGAAGAAAGTAGCTTTTACCACTCTCTAGACATCACTGGAGCCTTCAGAGAAGACATGGGGAAACAGGAGAGGCTGTACTAGGAAATGGAGGCCCTGAGAGGTAAGAAGAAATACCTGAGGATACTGGGGGAATGGGAAGGAGACCTCAGGTAGCCAGTTCTCTGAGGGAGCCACCATCTAGCCTCATCCCTGGGGAATGGCTATCTAGAGGGGTGCACAGAGCTGGCATAGCATGAAAGAGGGGCACATGAGGAACCTTGAAAAGGCTGGCAGAGCTGTTACAGATGTGGGCTTAAAACTCCCAGTGTGGAAGTGCAGATGGCCATGAGCCTTCTCAGACTTAATGTCTGGTCTTAAACAGCACTTCTATGGAATCAGAGAAGCGTATGGTGCTCCCTTCTTTGGGCTCAGGCCTCTATAGACTGTCCCAGAGTTAAGTTGAGTTGCGTTAATATTCAGAATCCTTTATCTTTACTCTGACCCTTAAGATTTTTTCCTTCTGAGTGGCGCCTGTGGCTCAGTGAGTAGGGCACTGGCCCTATATACCAAGGGTAGTGGGTTCAAACCTGGCCCCATCCAAACTGCAACAAAAAAAATACCTAGGTGTTGTGGCAGGCGCCTGTAGTCCCAGCTACTTGGGAGGCTGAGGCAAGAGGATTGCCTAAGCCCAAGAGCTGGAGGTTTCTGTGAGCTGTGACTCCATGACACTCTACTGAGGGTGACAAACTGAAACTCTGTCTCTAAAAAAAAACAATGATTTTTTTCCTTTGTCCCTGAAGTCCTCTTTTAGAGGGATTTTTTTTTTTTTGGAGACAGGGTCTCACTTTGTCACCCTCTGTTGAGTGCTGTACCATCATAACTCACAGCAACCTCAGACTCTTGGGCTCAAGCAATTCTCTTGCCTCAGCCTCCCTAGTATCTGGGACTACAGGCTCCTACCCACCACAAAGCCCAGCTATTTTGTTGTTGTTATAGTTGTCATTGTTGTTTAGCAGGCTGGGCTTGAACTTTCACAGGGAATATGGCACAGGAGGACAGAACTGATTCCCAATACATCTGGACCTTAATTTAACAAACTCTACTATTTAACAAACCCTTGGTGTATGTAGCTGGTGCTGTAATCACTGTACTACAGGCACTAAGCCCCCCCCCCCTTTTTTGAGACATAGGCTCACTTTGTTGCCATCAGTAGAGTGTGGTGGCATCATAGCTCACAGCAAACTCAAACTCCTGGGCTCAAATGATCCTGTTGCCTCAGCCTCCTGAGTAGCTGGGATTACAGATGCCCGCCGTAACACCTGGCTATTTTTAGAGATGGAGTCTCTCTCTTTGCTCAGGCTGGTCTCAAACCTGTGAGCTCAGGTAATCCACCTGCCACGTCCTCCCAGAGTGTTAGAATTACAGGTGTGAGCCACTGCACCTGATTTGACCACCAGAATCTTCTTTAAACTCAAAATTCTGCTTTAGTAGATCTAAAGTACACCTACTGCCACATTTGGGAACTTCTAGAGCAGGTGATCAGTAAGGTCTCTTTGAACTCTGAAATTGTCATTACATAGTAAGGTTTGTTAAATTAAGGTCCAGATGTATTGAGAATCAGTTCTGTCCTCCCCTGCCATATTACCTGTGGCTTAGGAATTCACCCCATCCCAAATATAGGACTTCTTTATCTAAATTCATCAGTGGTTTTCTTTCTTTCTTTTTTTTTTTTTTTTTAGACTGAGCCTCAAGCTAACCTCCTGGGTAGAGTGCTGTCGCATCACAGCTTACAGCAACCTCCAACTCCTGGGCTCAAGCGAGTCTCCTGCCTCAGCCTCCCAAGTAACTGGGACCACAGGCGCCCACCACAATGCCCGGCTATTTTTTTTGGTTGCAGCTGTTATTGTTGTTTTGGCGGGCCTGGGCTGGATTTGAACCTTCCACCTTAGGTGTACGTGGCTGGCGCCTTAGCCACTTGAGCCATAGGTGCCGAGCCAATCAGTAATTTTCTAAGAACACAGCTTTGTTTTCTTTCACCAAAGTATTTCCCATCCCAGTGTCACCTTGACCTTTCCCAAGGTGTTTTGGTTCCCTCTTTTAAAGACTCAATCCCACCCTGTCACCCTTCCCCAGTCTTTCTCTCCTATCCACCATCTTCATATGCCTAAACGTCCTTGTCTCGGAACCCTCAGACACTTGGTTGGCCTCCTGGCTGGAAGACACTGAGATTTTGAAAATGATGGTCTAGAACCTGCAAACTCTCCAAGAGGGAGTTAAAGAAGAGGAAAGTATGCTGGTAGGAACTAGAAGCAGCCCTAATTCCCCTCCAAAGCTCAGCATCCATAGCTCAGTGGTTAGGGAGCTGACCATGTACACCAGGGCTATTTTTTTTTTAAAGGCTAGTGGGTTTGAACCTGGCCCAGGCCTGCTAAACAAACAACAACAACAAAAACAAAAACAATTGGGGCACCCGTAGCTCAGTGAGTAGGGAACCAGTCACATACATGGAGGGTGGAATGTTCGAACCCAGCCCAGCCAGCTAAACAACTGCAACAAGAAACTAGCTGGGCATTGTGGCAGGCACCTGTAGTCCCAGCTACTTGAGAGGCTGAGGCAAGAGAATCACTTAAGCCCAAGGGTTTGAGGTTGCTGTGAGCTATGACAGCATAGCATTCTACAAAGGATGACAATGAGATTCTGTTAAAAAAAAAGATTCTGGTGCAGCTTAGCAATAATTTGAGTATCATTTAACCCCCTGCTCCTATTTCATTACTAAAAAAAACAGATTTGGGGCTCAGTGCCCATAGCTCAGTGGTTAGGGTGCCAGCCACATACACCAACATTGGTGGGTTTGAACCTGGTCAGGGCCTGCTAAACAACAATGACAACTGCAGCAAAAAAAATAGCCAGCTGTTGTGGCAGGCACCTGTAGTCCCAGCTACTTGGGAGGCTGAGGCAAGAGAATCACTTAAGCCCAAGAGTTTGAGGTTGCTGTAAGCTGTGACGTCATGGCCTTCTACCAACAGCAACATAGTGAGACTCTGTCTTAAATAAATAAATAAATAAATAAATAAATAAATAAATAAAATTGAAGTGACTTATTCAACATCATACAGGTACCAAGCAACATAGAAAGAGCAAGGACTGAAAATCTAAGTTGACACAAATACTAATGTGCTATACAGAATGATTCACCATGGGGCTCTTTGAGTAGAAATTTCCTTATTGCTTTAAACACATCCTTATATTAAAATTTACTAGGGTAATAGCATAGCATTTAAAATGATGGCTGCTAGTATGCTAGTATACCAATAACTCAGTATGTCTCCTTTCATCTTATATTTTTTGAACCCATGATAAAATTGCTTTGTGTGTGTGTGTGCGTGCTCACAGTTCTATGAGTTTTTATTTATTTTTTTTTTTTTGAGACAGAGCCTCAAGCTGTCACCCTGGGTAGAGTGCCATGTCTTCACTGCTCACAGCAACCTCCAACTTCTGGGCTCAAGCGAGTCTCCTGCCTCAGCCTCCCAAGTAGCTGGGACCACAGGCGCCCACCACAACGCCCGGCTATTTTTTGATTGCAGCTATTATTGTTGTTTGGTGGGTCCGGGCTGGATTCGAACCCACCACCTTAGGTGTATGTGGCTGGCGCCTTAGCCGCTTGAGCCACAGGCGCCGAGCCAGTTCTACGAGTTTTAACACATACACGGTTTTGTATAAGCACCACAGCAATTATTTGATGAGAATAGTTTCATCACCTTCCAAAACCCTCTCCTGCTGTCCCTGTAGGACACCTTTCCTCCAATCCTAACCCTTGCCACCAAACTAATGATTAGTTCTCCATTGCTGTAGTTTTGCCTTTTCCAGAATGTCACATAATGAAATCATACAGTATGTAACATTTTGAAAGTGGCTCTTTCACTCACCATAATGATTTTAAGACTCACTCAATTTGTTGTATTAATAGTTCTTTTCTATTGCTCAGTAGTATTCCTTATGTGTTTACAGTTTGCTTATTCATATACCCATCAAAGAACATTTGGGGTCATTTACTGTTCTTGGAACTATGAACAGAGATGCTGTAAACATTCATGTAGTGGTATTTTTCATTTTTTTAGGAGTGAAATGGGGTAGCATTGCTAGATTGTATGTTTAAAAAAATTTTTTTTTGAGACAGAGTCTCACCTTGTCGCCATCAGTAGAGTGCTGTGGTGTCACAGCTCAAACCACCTTAAACTCTTGGGCTTAAGCGATTCTCTTGCCTCAGCCTCCCAAGTAGTGGGGACTACAGGTGCCCGCCACAATGCTGTGCTATTTTTTGGTTGCAGTTGTCATTGTCGTTTAGCAGGCCTGGGCTGGGCTTGAACCTACCAGCCTAGGTGTATGTGGCTGGTGCCCTACTCACTGAGCTATGGGCGCTGAGGCAAATTTTTTATCTTGAGACAATATCCTGCTATTGCTGGAGCTAGAGTGCAGTGATGTCATCATATCTCACTGCAACCTCCAACTCCAAAGCTCAGGTGATCCTCCTGCCTCAGCCTCCTAAGTAGCTGGGACTCCAGGTGGGTGCCACCAAGCCTGGCTCATTGTTTTACTTTTGTAAAGACAATGTCTCATTCTATCCCACAGGCTGGTCTCAAACTCTGGCCTCAAGTGATCTTCCTGCCTTGAGTTCCCAAAGTGGTAGGATTACAGGCATGAACTACTGCATCCAGCATGTTTAACTTTATAAGAAAATGTCAAACTTTTCCAGAGTGGCTGCACCAGTTTCTTTCCCACCAGCAATGTAACAGTTCAATTTACTTTCCTGATCCTTGTCAGCATCTGGTATTGTCGGGTTTTTATTTTAGCTATTTTGATAGGTGTATAGTATTTTTCTTCATTCTATTAGATATTTCATTGTGTTTTTGCATTTCCTTAAATGCTAATGATGTTGAGTATCTTTTCATGTGCTTATTTGCCTTTATTATAGCCTTTTTGTTGTGGTGCTATTTAAATCTATTGTCGACTTTTTTATTTTTTTGAGACATGGTCTCAGTTTTTTGCCCCCAGTAGAGTGGCATCATAACTCACAGCAACTTTTTTTTTTTTTTTTTTTTTTTTTTGCATTTTTTGGTTGGGGCTGGGTATTAACCTGCCCCCACCCTTATATGGGGCCAGTGCCCTACTTCTTGAGCCACAGGCACCACCCTACTCACAGCAACTTCAAACTCAGGTTCAAGTGATTCTCTTGGCTCAGCCTCCCAAGTAGCTGGGACTACAAGCACCTGCCACAATGCCCAGTTATCTTTAGAGACAGGGTCTCTTGCTCAGGCTGGTCTCAGCTCATGAGCTCAAGTGATCCACCTACCTTGGCCTCCCAGAGTGCTAGGATTACAGGCGTGAGGTGTGAGCCATCAGCGCCTGGCTTAGACTAACAAACATTAAATTTCTTTCTTTCTTTTTTTTAATAAGCCAAGGTTGCCTTTACATTGATAAAAATACCTTATTTCCCTTGTAATCATAAACATTATTCCAGTAAAAGAGGTACATTTTCTTTTCTTTTGTCTTGTTACTTGCATGCTCACCACAGTAAGTTAAAATGAAATAGCTCTTACATAATCAGAGGAGAAAAGAAAACCAATATGCCACAGCCCAGACGATTCTACCCAGCCTTACCACCCTGAGATCTTTGTGTTTGGGGCTGTCATTTCTTTCCACTCCAATTAATTCAGAAGCCCACCCTGCTCTGTTCGAGTAGAGGGTCGTCAAATGATGTGTCTGGCTTAGAAGAGGAACACTCTATGGTCAGGAGAAGATGAGTAGAGTGTACAAGAGGTGGAGAAGCCTGCCTTTCTCTTTCAGTCACCATGAAGGGGGTTCCCTAATGCTGAGGAGTGTCCTTTGATGGCTGATCCATGACCTGGGCTGCAGCTTCTCAAAATTGTTGCTGATCAAAATATAACATGATTCTGTCCAATCTGTTCTTCAGTGCGTCTCAATCATGATCTTCTCCTTAGTGGTCTTCTCTTTTTGTGTGTGTGTGTGCATTTTTTCATTAAATCATAACTGTGTACATTGATGCATTTATGGGGTTCACTGTACTAATTTGATATACACTGTGAAACATTACATCAAACTGATCAACACATCTATCACCTCCTTCACAGACATGGCACTGTCTGTGAAGAAGGTTGTTAACTTTTATTTTTTTTTTTTTGCAGTTTTTGGCCAGGGCTGGGATTGAACCCACCAACTCCGGTATATGGGGCTGGTGCCCTACTCCTTGAGCTCCAAGCGCCCTACTCCTTGATCCACAGGCACCGCCTGTTGTTAACTCTCGATCTAGACTAATGGAACATTTTTGGTCGTGAATTGGCTGACTTTCATTGTGCACTTTGATGCTTTGTCTCAGAGTTGTATTGGTACATCCTTGTTTCATCACCAGTAATAACACGGCCCAAAACATCTATTGTGCCATGTGCCAAATTTTTGCAAGCATTTCTTATAAATGTTTAAATCAAACTAATCAACACATCCATCACTAAGTAAACTTAGGCTTACTTAGTTGTTGTGATAAGACAATTATACTCTTGGGTGAGCTGTGGTAACTTGCTGCTTTCAAGGTGTCTTAGTCTGTTTTGTGCTTGCTGCTGTGACCAAATACCTGAGTTACTTATACCTGAATAATTTATAAAGAATGGAAATTAATGGGTGGCGCCTGTGGCTCAGTGAGTAGGGTGCCAGCCCCATATATGGAGGGTGGCAGGTTTGAACCCAGCCCCAGCCAAACTGCAACAAAAAACAGCCAGGGGTTGTGGTGGGTGTCTGTAGTCCCAGCTACTCGGGAGGCTGAGGCAAGAGAATCGCCTAAGCCCAAGAGCTGGAGGTTGCTGTGAGCTGTGACACTACAGCACTCTACCAAGGACTGAGGGCGACAAAGTGAGACTCTGTCTCTAAGAAAAAAAAAAAAGGAAATTAATTCCTCATAGTTATGGAGGCTAAGAAGCCCAAGATCAAGGTGCTGCTGACAGGTTTGATATCTGGCAAAAGCCTAGTTTCTGCTTGTTTTTGCTTCCAAGATGGTAGCTTAAGCTGTATCCTCCAGAAGAGGGGAACCCCTTTCTTCTTCACACTGCACAAAAGCAGAATACAGCAAATCCACTCCCACAATGACCTAACACCTTCCAGCACTGTTAGGTAGGGGATTAAGTTTCAATGTTTGTTAGGGAGGCAATAAAAACATTCATGCCATACAAACAAATGGTCCATTCCATCGAATTTGTTGAATCTATGTGTGTGGACTTGTTTGTAGTATTCCCTATTAACTTTTGGGGTCTGCAGTGATATTTCCTCTTTTAGTCCTGATATTGGTTAATTTGTGTTTTTTCTTTTCTTTCTTTTTTTGTTAGCATAGCTGAAGGTTTATCAACTTTACTAATCATTTCAAAAAATCAACTTTTGGTTTCATTAATTAATTAATTAATTAATTATTATTATTTTGCAGTTTTTGGCCAGGGCTGGGCTTGAACCCACCACCTCCGAAGGAGTATGGGGCCAGCAACCTACTCCTTTGAGACACAGGCACTGCCCGGTTTCATTTACTTTTCTTTTATTCCTTATCTGTTTTCTTTTTTTTTTTTTTTTTGAGACAGAGCCTCAAGCTGTCCCCCTGGGTAGAGTGCCGTGGCATTACAGCTCACAGCAACCTCCAAACTCCTGGGCTCAAGCGAGGCTCTTGCCTCCGCCTCCCAAGTAGCTGGGACCACAGGCGCCCGCCACAACGCCCGGCTATTTTTTTTTGGTTGCAGCCGTCATTGTTGTTCGGCAGGTCCGGGCTGGGGATTCGAACCTGCCACCTTAGGTGTATGTGGCTGGCGCCTTAGCCCCTTGAGCTATAGGTGCCGAGCCCCTTATCTGTTTTCAATTTCATTAATTTCTGCTCTTATTTTTTTTTCCTTCTGCTTGCTTTGGATTTATTTGCCCTTATCACTTCCTCAATGCAGAAGTGTAGATTGTTACTTATGACCTTTCCTCTTTTCTAATATAAGCACTCAATCTTGCTCAGGCTCATCTCAAACCCCTGGTATCAAAGGATTCTCCTGCCTTGGCCTCCCAGGGTGCTAGAATTACAGGCATGAGTCATTGTGCCCAGCCTATTTCTATCATTTTATTATCAGTTTTCCACTTGTTCTGTTTGCAATTCCTCTATCTTCACTTTCCAGCCTTGTTTTGGTTTATCTGAATGGTAATTTATCTATTGAGTTTTTTCCTCAACTGAGTTTTTTCCTCAGTAAGTCTCTTCATACGGGATTTTTTTTTTTGGTGGTCTTTTTTATTTTTTTTTAAGTGGTTGTTTTGGGACAGGAATTGGCAAGCTTTTTCTGTAAAGGGCCAGATAATAAACATGTTGGGCTTTATAGTCCATACAAGGTCTGTTGCAACCTTATCCCAAATCTGACACTAGAGTGCAAAACAATTATATATAATATGTAAATAAGGTATAAATATGTTCCAATAAGTTTTATTTACAAAAATAGGCAGTGGGCTGGATTTGGCCTATGGAATATGATTTACTAGCCCCTACTGTAAGGATTACAAAATAGAAACTTTTTTCTTTTTTTGAGACAGAGCCTCAAGCTGTCGCCCTGGGCAGAGTGCCATGGCATCACAGCTCACAGCAACCTCCAACTCCTGGGCTCAAGTGAGTCTCCTGCTTCTGCCTCCCAAGTAGCTGGGACTACAGGCACCTGCCGCAACGCCCAGCTATTTTTTGGTTGCAGCCGTCATTGTTGTTTGGTGGGCCTGGGCTGGTTTCGAACCTGCCAGCTCAGGTGTATGTGGCTGGCGCCTTAGCCGCTTGAGCCACAGGCCCAGAGCGACTTTTTTATTTTTTTGAGAGAGAGTCACACTACATCATCCTCAGTAGAGTGCTGTTACAGCACAGCTCACAGCAACCTCAAACTCTTGGGCTTAAGCAATTCTCTTGCCTCCCAAGGAGCTGGGAGTACAGACACCCATCACAATGCCTGGCTATTTTTTGTTGCAGTTGACATTGTTGTTTAGCTGGCCTGGGCTGGGTTTGAACCCAGCACCCTCAGTGTATGTAGCCATCGCTGTAACCACTGTGCTATGGGTACCAAGCCAAAATATAAACTTTTCATAGTCTACTTATTTTTTTTTAATTTTTTTTATTTTTGAGACAGAGCCTCAAGCTGTCACCCTGAGTAGAGTGCCATGGCTTCACAGCTCACAGCAACCTCCAACTCCTGGGCTCAAGCGAGTCTCCTGCCTCAGCCTCCCAAGTAGCTGGGAACACAGGCGCCCGCCACAACGCCCGGCTATTTTTTGGTTGCAGCCATTATTGTTGTTTGGCGGGTCGGGGCTGGATTCGAACCCACCACCTTAGGTGTATGTGGCTGGTGCCTTAGCCGCTTGAGCAGCCAGTCTACTTAGATTGTTTAACCACTTCAAGTGAAATGTAGAAATTTCACCTTATTGTAGCTGTCATATGATTTACTAAAAATGACAAATATCACATACTACAAATACTGAAACTCCACATGCTGAGTATTAAAAATGCTTAATTATAATGCCAGGCATGGTGGCTCACGCATGTAATCCTAAACACTGAGGGAGGCTGAGGTGGGTGGATCGCTTGAGCTCACAAGTTCGAGATCAGCCTGAGCAAGAGTGAGTCCCTGTCTCTAAAAATAGCCAGGCATTGTGGTGGCCCTTATAGTCTACTTGGAAAGCTGAGGCAAGAGGATCACTTGAGCCCAAGTGTTGAGGTTGCTGTGAGCAATAACGCCATAGCACTCAACCCCATGGTGAGTGAGTGAGACTCTGTCTCAAAAATAAAAAGCTTAATTCTAGGTGAATTTATAATTAAATTGACAAATTATATTTAGGCTGGGTGCAGTGACGCATGCCTATAATCCCAGGACTTTGAGAGGCTAAGGTGGGAGGATCATTTGAGCCCCGGAGTTTGAGGCTGCAGTGAGCTATAGTCATGTCATTGCACTCCAGTCTGGTAACAGGGAGATCTTATCTCTAACAAAATGAACAAACAAACAAAACCAAAATAAAATTATAACTTAAAAATTCCAACTTTGGCTCGGCGCCTATAGCTCAACCGGCTAAGGCGCCAGCCACGTACACCTAAGGTGGCGGGTTCGAATCCCCAGCCCGGACCCGCCAAACAACAATGATGGCTGCAACCAAAAAATAGCCGAGCGTTGTGGCGGGCGCCTGT